>JAPYYV010006364.1:0-28612 GCA_030522625.1 Copidosoma aretas | reverse complement strand
ATGATTATATTTTTCTTGAAAAATAATGGAAATTAATGTGTTTGGTTAATAGTTGGGGGTTGGCGCGCGAAGCGTGCAGGGGGCGGAGCCCCCTAGTAACGATAAAAATTACAGTTTTGAAAAGTGAAAATTGTTGTGTGAACTTCTCAGACGAATAAATGGGACCAGATTACAAGGCTAACACATTAATTTTTACAATTTTTTCCTCTCACTGTGCTTTGTCTGTGTTTTCAACAAGGTGTGGCTAGCTATCTGACAGCGTATGTGGGTAGATTTGAAGAAAACTTCGTTGTCATCGTATGCATCATCCGCACATCGTGTACGTAGTGTGTATTTATTAGACAAGCTTGAAGATGATCGTTACAATCCTTTCTCTCGGTTTCGTCATAAATCAAGCTGATATGCACAACAAACTTAAGGATCGCGTGATAAATGAAGTTTTTTAAAACTTCACATCCATTTAAATGTTGAATAGAATTTTTTGTTTTAAGTGAATGATGCAAAAAGTACAAAGTTAATGGAATAGCGTGAAAAAGTTACCGAATCGTTTTATTGCGAGTAAAAAAATTCAAGTCGATAGGTAGTGTGTTGATCAAGCACGTAACACATCAGACACGGAGTTTGGTGACGGAAAAACAGAACAAAGCCATTAACGTACGATAAAGTTGGAAGGTTTTAGGACCACCTTTGCGCAAGTCATTGGGTATTCAATTGTTATATAAAATTGTGCAGTACAAGAGCGTGTGATTTAGCCTTACTGATTTTTTTTTTAAAGTAAGTGAACGAGATTTTTTTATACGTATAGAATTGTCTTACGATGAGATCAATATTGCAAGTCAGCTTGTAATTAACAATCTGTAAAATTTATGAAAAAGAGACTACGCTTTTACATATATTATAGCTAAGGTGATACATTTATCACCAACGCAATAAGTTTAATTGCATATGCATGTTTCATACTTTCTTCTGAAATGACAACTAAAAACATTGCTGCTGTAAAATAATTTTTTCGGGAAATGCAAAATGATTTTCATTGTTTTCGGCGTTGGGACGTTATTAAAAATTCATATTGATGATCTATTACTTAGTAGTGTCCTGAAAAGTGCACAATCACCGATAGTAGTCGATGCAATGTCAGCCTAAAAAATTAATTGCACAAAAACACAATTGTCTTACCATTTAGGACTTGTTCTACTTAAATCACGTCCATTGCAGGGTATTTTTGAAAAATGCATATTGATTCCCTCAGCAAAAAAATTAAAAAATGCATTTCTTCTTTGCATAAATATATTCTTCATCTAAACGAGATAACAATCCGAGACGCACTGCAGTCGCTGCCTTATTCGACCTTACCAGCTCGAAATCTCAATCACGCGAAAACAAGGCCCCCTAATAGCTAAAAGCACTTACGGGGCCCGGCCGTGGGTACTTATATGCAAGCCTACTATCTGAAAACGAAATTGAGCGTAAAACTGGTTTATCCCTGAAAAATTCGACGACCACACGGCGTAGTCCTCGGCGTAGTCGCCTACGAGGATATGTATACCACAGTAACTGCAAGTGCGTCTCCTTCCTCCTACCACGGTAGGTATACTTGTAAACTCGTGTAATAAATGGCCATCCTCGATATCTCTCCCTCTTTTTCTTGTACAAAGTGTACCACTACACTTGCCAGTATAGTGTCCACGTACAGCGTACTCGAGAGCGGAGGATCTTTTTAGCCTAGATGAGCACTCGGGCGCACTTTGGGTGCAGTTACTTCTCATTTTTCCAGTTTTTGCCTCTCTTTGCGGCGCGCAATACGAGTGCCTGGTATTGTACGGTCTCGGGAGACTTTTTCATTTCACGCGCTTATGTACGTTTACTGTTAAAAATGTCCTGAAAATTAATGCACATGCATTAATTTTGAACATTCAAGTATGTCTATAGATACCTATACACATAGATATACCTACTGTACAAATTGAATGTACACTAGCGGTATCTTAATTCGGAAACCGCGAAATTCAAATGTTTTTTCTATTTATTGTGTAAAAAAATGCATGATTCCAAAATAAACAGTTATAACTTTGCTAAGTGATTGTTTGTGTCACAGATGTAATTGTGGAATCGTTACTCTATCATTAGAGTTGTTATTTTTATTTTAGTACTATAAATAAATACCAGCATTTGAATTTCGCGGTTTCCGAATTAAGATACCGCTAGACGTGTAGGAAGGTTTTTGGAAGTTTTTTTACAGTTTAAGCTTCCTTCAACTCTACTCCCTTCCGCGCTCGCTTTCTCGTACAGCAAGATATCGCTTGCGCATTACATATCTCCGAGATTTTACGAGCAGCCGGTCCATTTATAATATTCATACTTTTATCGGCGAAACGCGTCGGGTCGCAAATGACGTGTACCACCTGGTGGTGGCCGCGAATGAATATTTATCTCTGGCGGAAAAACTCACGGTTCTCGTCATAAGCGAACTTTCTTCGATGCGCGGACGCGAAACAAAATCTGACCATCGCTCTCTCGCGCGCGTAATAATCCCGACCGAGGCGTGCTTTCGATCGCACGGGGCCGTGACGGCGTCTAGCCGTCGCTTTTCCGTGTATACATATATACGCACGTACAGAAACGCGCTGGGCGCTCATCATCGGGCCGTCAACCCGAACGCAGAAGCATCAGAGAAAGCGCAACCGGGGCTGCTCTCTTTGAAAAGCATATACACATCTCCATCGGTACATCGCACGCGGTAGTCCCTCTCTCTCTCTCTCTCTCTCTCTCTCTCTCTCTCTCTCTCTCTCTCTCTCGTTGTCCAACGGGACCGCCTATACCCGTGCTCCGTTTTTCTCTTTCCGCCGTCTTCCTCTTCCCACGTGTAAGTGTATACATTATACGCCGTGTACAGCAGCAGCAGCAGCAGCAGCGGTTTTGCGTGTAAGATATACCCCGCACATGTACCCCAAGTGTACATACCTCCATGCGTCCGCCACCTGTGCTCTCGCGGCGCGAATGCCGCTCCTCCCGCGCGGCCCAAAGACGATGGCTGCTGCTGCTGCCGCTGCCGTTTGTCGGCCGGCCGGTCTCGCGGCTCGCAGTTACCGCGTGGCTTTCTTCTCGTTCTCCGCAGCCCCGTGTACTCGTGTGTACGGCTCGCCGCGGTGCTTGCGGAAATCGGTTACGCTTATGCGCCGATTTTTATATTTTCTCCATCGTCGCAGTTGTTATTTTTCTCGTGCGGTGTAAAGTGTGTGGTACTTTCTTTTTTCCATTGTGTCTTTGGGAGAAGATTTTTTTTTTTTTCAAGTGTGGTGTGAAGTTTTTATCGAGGAATCGTATTTTGGAAAGTTCAATAATCAGTGAAGGTGTTCAACTTGAGAGAAAAAAAATGTATTTCACGGCAATGAGAGCTAGGGTTGAAATTATCCGTTGCCCTTTCAGTTCTACAGATTTTTGTTGACCAAGAGCTCGAGTCTCGAATCAAATCGGTAAAGTAACACTAGGCCTTCGTTCCGCCGACCTGCGAGCCGTTTTCACCATTCGCGATTCAATATCCTTGAAGATTCGTCATAGCGTGCAAAAACATAGAGAAAACGAAAGAGAAAAAGTGCATCCACGAACAGAACCGAGAATCCGGCGACCAAAACTCACCGAAGAATAATAATGTTGATAATAATAATACTCGCGTTTTTGCAACGCGAAAATCCGCACCATTAGCGGGACAGCAGTGCCATATAACTCTAATCACGATTTCGATTGCGCGCCGAGGTTGCCTTCTCAATTTAGGATAATACCATCTCGCATTCAACCTTGGGAACGACGAAGCAAACGAGTATGAAAAAAAAAGGAAAAAAATATGCATCCCATGGTTGTCGAGAAAATAAAAATTGCTGCTCGGCTGACGCTGTAACTATGCTGGGAAATACGATATGCCCAGAGCCGGCTACCTGTTTTACGCGCGCGCTTGCCTATGATACGTGTAACGCTAGTAGCATTACAGTATACTTACTTGTGGCAGAGTGTTCGTATATATAACACGCTCTCGCGTGCGCCACACTTGCTATTAGACGTCGCCGACGTCGGATGCGGAGACTCCCGTTCAGCTGTTGTATACCATGTAGCTTGCGCGTTCCTACAATCGGCCGGCGTTTCCGAAGGGTATGCTCTCGGGATCATCGGACTCTCACTACACTCAAGTTTTTTTTTCGAGGAGTCGAGGCACAAAAATAAATTTTGGTCCCTCATTATTACGGCAGAGACCGGTGATTTACCAATCGGTAGGGGGAAGAAAAAAAATGAACGGGAAAATCTCTCAGCGAGCCCGCGCTAACCATGCTCCTTTCTCTCTCTCTCGCAACCGCTAATTTAATGGTTTGTAACGCCAGCCTCGAATTGCAATAATAATCGCGTACGTAAGGCCTCTCGTCTCGACATCACGACTTTTTTTCCTCTTCTCCCGTATAATATAATGTAAGCAGTACCGGATTCGCGAGGCGATATATACCAGAGGGACGAGCAAAATATTCGTACGTACAGGTATTCCCAGGACAAAAAATCAGCCGCTAGGAGAGGAGACGAGTATACAATATACGTATAACCTACACGTAAATCGGCGCCGGTTAAGATACACGTGAAAGTGCGACCGAGACTTTCAGGGTTGCAGCAGAAGCAGCAGCAGCAGCAGGGGGAGTACAGCCCTGCCACGTACTTTTTTCCATTGTTATTATCATTATCTCTTTCTGCCGTCTCCTTCTGTCTTCGAAGATCGTCTATCCGTTTCTCTCGCTGGCCCTTTTTTTTCGGATCCTCCTTCTCTTCTCTTTTTTCCCCATCCCTCTTTGGACTCCCTGTCTCGGCGCTTCCTTTTCTTTTTTCGTATACCTCCCACTCAAACGATCGTATCGTGCCGAGATCTGCTTGCCTTTTGTGTCCTGCGTTTTTTTTCCTCCCCCTCCTCTCCCGCTCTTCCTCCGCTCCGGGATCGCGTGTATTTATGCATTTACGTTTGTTTTCAATTGTATATTTATTACTTCATTGTCCGATCTGTTTTGCATACGCGCACAACGAGTAATACAAAGCAAAGTCGCAATTTCGCTCTGACCGTGCAAATTTCAAAAAAAGAACGCGCGTACATTAATTACGGTACGGGAGTTGTGAATATTAATGCTCCGCGCTCACCCTGCGGGACGGTAAATTAAACCGCGAGAAAAATTTGAAATCAAAATTGGCCGAGGGGCGTTTAATTTTGTTTCAAGGGTCGCTCGTGTTGCGACGGTGTGATGTATATAATTGCGCGGTGAAACAACCGAACAATCATCCTTATCAACAAGCCCCTTCCACCCGGGGTATAAATTTAGGCACAGCGTTAACGACCTGCACTCTCAGCGACGGTGGAAACAATCAATTAATCTCCTACAAATCCTCACTCTATCGTCCTTCCACCACCACCACAGCAGCAACTCGTATACTCTCTCCTTCTCCTCCTAAAAACAAGCAAGCGAGCAGCCACCTACACATGCCCAGTCATGAGGAGGATCGAGTTTCGGACCCCCTCCCAATCCGGTTGGTGAAACGCGAGAGAGATCGTCGTCTTCGCAGCCCAAGTGTCTCCTCCTCCTCCTTCTCTTTCTCCCCACGGTCTCGATCATATATATAGCAGCAGCGGGTCCGCCGACGCACGACCGGTGCAGCAGCCACGGCTCTCTCGACAATTCGACGTTTATATACACGTGGAAGTGTCGCCGCGGCCGACACGGCCGGCTCACCTCTCTCCTCCCGACTATCGTACTTACCTGTCTGTCCTCAGTGGAGGCGCGTCCGCGAAAATCGAAGGATCGCGCCGTCGCCGAACGTTGTTAATGGTGCATCTCGCAGGTCCAAAGGCGCGAACAAAGTGCTTGGTCGACATATTTTATTATTTGATTTTCTTTTCGATTCGACCCCATCCTCCATTGCTGTGATATATATTTATACCGTGTGCTGCGATTCGACAGCTGCGAAGATCTGATAATAGGAGTGATAGAAGAATCTCAAGTTCTTATACGCGTTCGAAGGTGCATTGTATTCGAACAGATCACGGTGAAACCGTAGAAGACAGTGTCGGTGAATTCCTAGTTGCGATGAAAAGAGTGTCGCGCGAGACGCATCTGGACAATTAAAACGATCTCACGGACCAATGCCTTTCCTCGCGAAAATGTCGGCCCCGTTCCGCGGCCGGGAGTCCAAAGCACCGGCTAGCGTATTCAGGCACGGCAACGACAACAACTACTATCCGTCCAAGCAGAGCCTACGCTTGTACAACAACGCCAGGGACAGGATCCCCACTTGCGATGACAACGACTATTACCACCGCGACAAGATGCTACCGAACAATCGGTACTCGCAGAAGACCAAGAAGGAAGGAAAGTCAGAGACGAACGACGACAGCGCCGACTACCTCTACCGCAAGAGCCGGGAGAAGTTTGCCTCGTGGGACATTCGGGATTTGGAAAATGACAGAAGGCCCCCGGGTTCGGCAAAACGTCGGAACCCACGCGAACCCGCCAGCAGCGAGGACAAGGAGGTGGCCGAGATATTCGTCAACAACAACAACAACAACAATAACAACAACAACAACAACAACAACAATAAAAACAATAGCAGCAGCAACGGTTACCACAACGGTGCTGAGTCACCTGCACCGACGACCAAACGAAACGGTGCCTCCAGCCGAGAGGAGCGTTCCAGCTCGGCGAGTCGGCGCTGTCACCACCGCAACACCGAGCGCGACACCCCGGACAGACACCGGAACGGCAAGTCGTCGCTGTCCCCCCGAGTTGGGAGATCCGAGGAGCCCTGGAGCGAGGAGGGGGAGGAGGAGGAGAACGACGACTCGACGCCCACGGAGCTCGAGAAGCCGACAGCGGTAGTCATCAGGAACGGCAACGGGGGCAGCAGGGAGCACCTGCTCAGGGACGCCGAGGATTCCGGGTCCCTGAGGAAGAAGAACGAGAAGAACGCCGGGCTGAATCTCGGGTTCAGGGCGATCGTGGACAAGTTCAGGACTAGGCAGGGTGACGACAGGGTTAAGAAGCATGTCGACGAGAATAATTGGAGATGCGAGAACGGGGAGGGGAGATCCCCTAACGGCGAGGGAAGCAAGACCAACGATGGGGACAGGTCGAAGCGCCGGAGCTACGCGTTCGAGGTGCCGCCGGAGGAGTTCGACGTTAGGATCCAGAGGTACCAGCGCCCACGGCGCGACAATTCTGCGGAGCTCCAGCGCAGGAGCTCGTTCAACGATCGGGGCTTCGAGCCTCGTGGGCGCAAAGCGGTACCGCCGAAAAGTCGGAACCAGGGCGCGAGCGTTGCACGAAAGGGCAGTCTGAGGGACAGGAACGAGGGAGGAAAGCCGCCGGCAAGGCCCAGGGTGTCGGAGAGACACTCGCGGCCCCTGACCCCGCCACGGGACCAAAAACAACAACAAGATCAACAACAACCTGTGGTCGATCAGACGAGAGTGGGGGATAACGTTGCGAAGGAACGCCAGAAGAAGAACTTTTCCATGAAGGAGTGGTACGAGAGCAATAGGCAGTTCGCGGCGAGGTACCTTCGGGAGCACAGCAAGATAAGGGAGCTGTCGACGACGTCGGACGTGTCCGCCAGGGATGAATTCATATTCGGCTCACCCAAGGAATCGGGCTCGTTCTTCCGGATCGAGAACTACGACTGGTCGGAGACGACGCGCCAGCACGTGCGCCAGGAGTCGTATGGGAGTAGCGAGAGCGCCGAGGATGTTAAATTCACGCAGGACGATAGGAAAGTTCTCAAGAGTAACAACAACAACAACAACAACAACAACAACAACAACAACAACAACAACAACAACAACAACAATAACAATAACAACAACGACAGCAGCAGCAGCAGCAGCACCGAAGAGGATTTGACTAAGCACAGGAGAGGACGCGCAAAGGTTAATGGGAGCAGTAGAGGCAGGCGCCGAAGAGAGTGCGCGGAGAACGAGGATGAAGAGGAGGATGAGGAGAAGGAGGAAAAGCTATCTAGGGGCCGGTCAGAGAGTTACGGGAGGAGTTTTGTGATGCCCGCGAGAAAAGTCTGGAACTATCGAGATGGGGTATGACACCAAAATACCTACTCGTTTCTTATCCCACGGGTTCTTCGTGGGTCCGTTGTAGAGTGTGTGTGTGTGCGTGCGTGTATGTGAACGAATGTAATCGCGGCGGGTAACGGAGTAAGTTTTTGTTTGGCGGATTTATTGGTTTCGCGCGAGGAGAGCGTTTGGAATTGCTGTCGCGAGGATGCACGAGGAGAATGGGACTTTGAACACACGCAGCACGTAGAGTTGTTTTAATGCACAGAATTGCTTGGAGTATACGTTTAGCTTTTAGTAGTTTGTTTGTAGATGTATATCTATATCATGTAGTCTTTTGCAAGCTTGCATTGGGAAACGTCATAGTTGCAGCGCTTATAACTTTTATAAAAATGATTTTAATTTTATCTAGTGAAATGCTGTTTATTAATCTTATGATATTATAGTGTTGTTGTTAGTAATTAAAATAATAATGAAAGCTTGTAAGGTAATATACTTGATAAAAATAAATAAATAAATGGATCAAGAAAAATTTCAGAATATTTCATTAGATGAATTTATATTGATGTACATTCTTTGACAGCTGTTTAATCGGTTGTTGTAACGCAAATCATAATGAATATCATCGATTGCCAACAAAGTAATTATCCGTAGTGAAAACAAAAAAAAACGATTCATCCCATCAGAGTACTTTTAAATCTACTTCATGTACTTCTTCCACTCAACAAGGACAATTAAAAAAAATTTTTGAGATATCGCAACATTATATCAATAACACAACTGCACGAGCTAATAGAATCTGATGAGAGGTATAGTAGTCCGCTCTTCGGCGTACGAGACCTCATACGAGCCTCGAAAAACGAAAAAGTAAACTTTATCTCGCCAATGGCAATAAGCACTTGTACTTATACTTTCCCTCTTCTTCGGCAACTTTTACACGCGTACAAGTACATATATTATCCCAAAGATGATTTCTCGGCTGCAAGATTTTCACGAACACTCGCGCGGATTGTCAGCGGAAACGAGCGGGGGACCGCGATAACGATCTTCCGCCCGCGCGACCGCGCCCACGCCCCCCCCCCCCCCGCCGCGCCCACACACACACACACACACACACACACACACACACACACACACACACACACACACACACACACACACACACAGACACACACACACACACATACACACACAGAGGCTACCGCCGTGATTTTTCATAATGCCCCTTTTTCTTCCATCGCCTCCGCGAATAAAGAATCCAGGCCCTCGATGATTTGTGACGATCGCACGCGGACGCGGCCTTTTCTCATATACCTGCGTTCCTCGGACAGGATATCTCCTCCAGGTTTATTAATAACCGTGCGTGTATCGCCCGGTTATTTATTGCCCTTGCACGCGCAATGATGCGAGCTGTTATAATTTATTAATCGTGTTTTAACGAGCAGTTTTCGACGTTTATTCCTTACGTAGTTTTCGAGCGCTCGGTACGTACCTTTTTTCTTTTTTTTTTGGTTCAATTATAATTGGCTTCGATGAAAAATTTATGTTTCTCTCGCAGCAATGTTCAACAGCAAATGAATTGTGGTTTATTTTCATTGAAAAACTTTTAATTGGTGTTTTAAATCAATCATTCACAGGGTGTTTTTTCAACGATTGTGGTAGCATATTTGATTCATCAATGATCTCGCGACATTTTGAACTTTTAAAATTCACTCTTTGCCCCGATCCTTTGTCTCAGACATCATCGTCGCAGACTTAAAAAAAATCATCCCACCAAAATCGAGCACGAATAGAACTCCCGTCATCGCAATATATTATCATGAGTCAGCAGACGGTATTCCCGAAAAAAGTGTCAACCAGCATCACCTTCGAGTGGCGTCCTTCACCACTGGAAATTACCTTATACAGCTGGCTAGAGGCAGCATTGAAAAAAGTATCGTTTTTTATGGATGACAGGAGAGGAGGCAGGGGAAGAACGGTTACTCGATATTTGGCGATACCACGCTGCACCGGAGCACAAAGGAAGGAAAGAAAGGGAGGAGGAGAAGGAGAGAGCGAGTCACACCGCGGGCGCTCGTGTATACGTATACACGCGTGGGCGGACTGGACCCGCAGGCTCTTGTGTGGAGATTTCTGCGAACCGATGATGGTGCCTCGCTGACTCGATCTCGCGCGTCTGCTTCGGGGAAGGTTGTGGAGGCGGTTTTCAAAATATTGATGATCGGACGGAGGACCGTTTGGGCAATTAGTCACCTACAGCATTAAAACTATTCAGGAATTATATTTGTATCTCTTTTTGATCAAACCCAAAAAGTCACGGTCAAACACGCATTTCGGCTTATCAAAACGAGCGTACGTGTCTTACCACACCCGGCTTTTTCTACTTGCGCGACATTCCATCTGCGATTACAGAGTAAAAGCCGACTCGGTTTCCTATCGTTCTGAGCTGTTAAAGTGGTAGTAAATTTCAAATAGAAGAATCCCAAAAATCAAAAGCTACTCTTCAAACCCAACAAATATTCGACGACGCCATCACGCCTCGAAGTGCCACACCGCGCTACCGCGCACGCACCAACGCACGAGCTAAAAACTAGTTTCTCCCGTACCTTATAGCTGAGCATTCCAGCGCACTCTCCGGTAGCGCCGATACTTACGGCGATGAATTATCGGCCGACGTCATTGATGCCTTCACTGGCGCGGCGCTCCGATCAGTCGAAGACAACGCACCGCGCGTCATTCCCCTCTGAGAAGTCGCTGACCAGCCGGCCTCCATATTAGTCGATCGCCCAACGCACGGCTGCCGTGCACTCACTTGTACGCATAAATTAGGCCTTCGTCTAGCTCGAGAGTGTGCTGCTGTTGCTGATTTATGTATTAAGCTCGATAGGGACGATGTATTTCGTGCGCGGCGGTAGAATGCCGAGAGACGGAGTTGACGAATTTTTCGTCTGATATGTTTTTTCATGAACAAAAAGAAGTGTTTTTTTTTTTTAATTTACGAAGAAGCATTTTTATTTTTATTAATAAACTGAAATATACAAAATCAATTTTTTGTTTCCACGTGATGAATGAAAGCGGGGGTGGCCAAACTATTTCATTGGCGATCTTTACTTTTATTAATTATGCGAACAAGAAAAAATTATACTCCGCTTTTTAGTTCGTTTATAAAAGCGTACTTTTAAAATTTCCTTAAAATTGTAACTTTGGAGTTGTAAGTATTTAACTGTTATCCTTAAAGAGCCTATCACCTGCGAAATCAAGTAGAAACAGTCGAGTTAGGTAAGACGAGTCAGACGGGCAAGTAAAATAAAGTGACCTAATCTCATTCGTATTCGAATTCTGTGATTTCAAATCTTCAAATACCTAAGAAAAAATTAGGTTATGAATTGTTATAAATCTATGGAAAAATTCCACCCTCGACGCCACCGACACGATGACAGAGTAAATTAAATAAAAACGTATGATAAAAATCCTCTGTATTTCACGTATAAACTCTACTCTGAACGAACAATAAAATCATCATTGCGAAATAATAAACGCAACTATGGTAGCTCACAGCTTGGATCTGAGTAATAGGAGAACACGGAGCAAATAGCATACGAGTACCCACAGTCGAGGATACCCACGCGATTTCCCCGCAGATTTCACTTGCGCTCGGCGTCAAGCTCTGCCGATCGAGCGTAGCCTCTCCGAAGCTTCCCTCCGCAGCCTCTTCTGACGAAACGAGCGTCGACTCGCAATAGTCGCAATTAAAAACGTTCCATCCCTCCCCCCTTCTCCACTGCACGTTGCCAATTATCGAACACGCGGTATGGCGTTCGCCCGCTTGGCCTTGTCCTCTTTTGTTTTTATTTTTCTCGTGCGTTAGCACGTCGGGTTGAACTTGGAGCTCGGGAGCAAGTGCAGATCGCATCGCTGCGATGCTTTTTCACGGGCGATGAGGCGATTTTGGGCGATCTCGATCGATGAACGAGTGTGACGTTTTCATGTGCAAATACATGGATCATCTGGATCTTGATTTTGTTTTTTCATAGCTTACAAATAGTAGCAACCTGCACCGATTAAATAATTGTTAGATTAGTTTCTCGAATGTTCTTCGTTGAAGTATTTCTTGTTGAAGGATTTTTGGAGACCTAATTATAAGGTATTTTTCACTTGAAAGATGTACATATAGACAAAACCTACGATTAAGCAATGTACTTGCTAATTCATCAAAAACTACTTCTACCCCTTGCACTAAAAATTTTAATTTGATGAAACATACCTATTTTGGGAGATCTTAACTATACTACTTTTTTGAGACAATTGAATTCAAGGAAACAATGTGTCAGTAAAACAGTAGATTATGTTACCACTGAAAAAGCAAATAAACAAAAAATAGGCAGGCTATTTTTGAGGGTTGAACCAAGGTTTTGTGTATTAATACGAACAGTGACGGATGATATATGGTATTTAACGACTTTGACGAACGTCGCTTATCTCGTCGCTTAAGGTGTAATATAAGTAATATATTTTCGTGCGCAAGGCAAAGCGAAAGAGCAAGGCTAACGAGTTGTTAAATTTCTCGCATGCAAGTACCACGGCTCAATGTATACATGTCCGCTCTCCTATATGTTCCAGGGCGTGCACATCACGGACGTCGAGGAGGGCCAGCCTTGTCTGCAGTGCGGCGAGAAGTGCACCGGGTTTCTGCCACACATCTGGAGGTGAGTAGTCTCACAAATCTTTTTCTTTTTTTTTTTTTTTTTTAATTCTTCCTGTGCGCGTTTGTATCCGCCTACGGTGTATCACCCTCTTGACTCTCTGGATCTTGATATTTGTAATCATTGGTGAATATAAACGACGCTATTTTTGTATTGTAATGGGTGTTCCAAAAAGATTTCAGGAAAATGTACCAAGAGATTGAGTTCCTAAATACAAACAAAAAAGTCCTTTGTCAAGTTTTGAATTGGTGCGGGCTTTGAAAGATAATATTTTTATGTAAAAATCAATGATGGTGTACATCACAGAGTACACTGGAAAAGTTTTTTAATTATGATTTCAAGCTTTTTTTTATTTATTTTGAATCAACAATATCTTAAACAGTGTGCATGGGACCTAAATTTGTTTGGCACACATATTTTTTGTTTGTCTTCATAATTCTAATCTTGTGGTATAGTTTTCCTGTACTGAGAGAAGGAAAGGTTATAGTAATCCTTGGTCCGTTAACTATTAACGTACGCATTTCTAAGACGTTTTAACTTCTCATACGTTTATAGTTAACGTGTGAATACGTTCAATACGCATCGTCAGTTTATAATAAACGGGCGACGATTATTTTTAACTTTTGTAAGTTAATAGTTACACTTTAAAAAAAAAACAGCATAACACTACGGTACGTTTATACTTAACTCACCACGTTTATAGTAAGCTTTTACTTCTCTCAGTGTGGTACATTTTCGAAACACGCTTAATATGGAGCGGTTCGCAATTATTTATGCATATATACCCGCTGAAACGATTGTTCATAAGCCTGAGAAAGTTCGAACATCCCTTGCAACGATCAATCTCCCAATCCCGCGAAAGATCCCGTGACCCGAAAACGAGCCGTCCCTCGCGACCGTAATCCACCGAAACCCGTCTCTTCGCGCAATGGAGCTCTCGCGGAAGCGTCCGAAAATAAATCCAACGCTGCACTCCAGCGGGAAAAAGGCAAAAAGTGAAAAAAGACCGGCGAGAGACGGCAGAGTGGGCGGGATAAAAAGTAGCTCCGAAAAACAAAAAAGCGAGACAGAGGCGAGCGAAGGAAAGAGAGAGAGCGGGATGGGGACGAAGAGCGAGTGCTTCCGTGAACATAACGGTCGGCGTTTTTCCACGATGACTTTGACGTCTTGCGCGCGCGCACGATCGGTATCCTCCTCTCTGCCTTCTCCTTTCTTTCTTTCTCAGTCTACTCTCCTTATCTGTATCGTTACGCTCTCCGGTGCGCGGAGCTTGTGTATGTGTGGGTACATATGCACACGAACGTCCGTGCTAGCTCTGGCAGTGGATCAGATCGATCTCTGTACGCCGCAACAACAGCTAGCCAACAACAACAATGACCAAGACGACGACGTCAATAAGCGCGCCTTTTCGATCCGTGATTTATACACGGCTTCGTTACACGAAACGGATGGACGCGCGTTGGCTCCCCAGGTATCGCGCGTGTGCCGGGAGATTTGTCGTGGGGCCCCTCCACCTCTTTTTTTTTTTTTTTTTTTTTTTTTTTTTCAAATACAAATTTTAGCTGTCAGACCGTGTCACGGAGCCTTTTATCCGTGCGTCCTTTGTTTGTCGATGGGTATACATATAACGAAAGATTCGAGATTCAAGAGTCAGCTGACGGTAGATACTATCGTAACGGATAATTCGTACCGGCGAGTTAATAAGCCGCAGCCGGAGTGTGTACACAAAATAACGGCGAGCCGATCGCCGGTCAAGGCTCGGGACACCGATGGTATCTGTACTTATAGTGTACACAATGGCCTTTTGACAGCCCGCGTTCTACGCGGAACTACTTGCAAGATCGCTCTTTCTCAAACGTAGGCACGTATTATACGCGATGACGCAGATGTTTGACGCGAATATTTACTGTTGTGTTTTTTTTTTTTCGTATTGGTGATTCAACTTTGTCAGGTGTATAAATCGAGATATTGATGTTTTGCCAACGATGTGTCAAGCAAACCATAAATAGATAATTTTATTAACAAGTATTAACTTGGTTGAAATAAAAGAGTGCTTCTATGCTGTATATCGAACCAAGAAAATTCAAAGCGTTGCAAAAGTAACACAAGGAAGCAACAAAATAAAACAGCAACACTAAAATTTCCCCCAGCCCAGAGAAGTTCGTACTTATTAGTTTAGAAAATTATGCGGGAACAAAGAAGACGTCAAAGCCCGGATCTATTGACGGGGTGAGTGAGAGGCCACTCTTGTAGAAACAACCAGAGCGCCCCTCGTAAATTGGAAGAGCTTCGAGATCGAACAAGTGCGCGATGCTTTCAGCACGCCTGGAATTTTAGTACTGTCTACCGGTGTATGTTTTTCATGCTGCGTATGTACGTGTGTGTTGTTTCTTTATCTCTATCTTTCTCTCTCACTTCCTTTCGTCAGGAGCGGAGGTGTATGTGCAGTGGAAGTGTTCCAGCTTGTTCTATTTCGAGCGGACATTTATCGCACGGCACGCGTGAATTTGATTTTATTGGATTTTATTGACGGGGAAGAGGATTGGATCTGTATATTTTAATTTGTCTTGCAACTGTGGTTAGATTTATTTTTATTTGGTTTTCATGGAACAGCATTTGACCTATTCGTAAAACTTTGGACATGTATAAGGTTAATAGTGGTTTTATAATGCCTTAAGAGTAACATCCTATAATTTGGTTTCTTATTATACTGTTTACATTTCCATTGTTTATTAGTACTGTTTACCACCACTCAAAAACATTGCACATAAATTCTGAAAATCAAACAAGATGTGGAAAATCCTGTCTCCTCTGAGTTAGCAAGTCCCCCAGCAAAAGCCCATTTTTGTAATCACCGTCACCACCTCTTCTTTCTCCTTTCTGTCACCCTCTATTTTATTTTTTTTACCAGCGTCGCACGCACATGTGTACATATTTATAGATTTTTTGGGAAACGAACTAGGTAGTCAGATATGCCCTTCGAAGACGCTAGAGAGCACGAATAAGAAGTTTGAAAGCAAACGGATCAGCTGTCCGTACAGCTGTCTGAAAATGAATGGGAGGAAACAGAGCTTAGTTGCCTGCAAGGAATAGATGAAATGTTTGAAAGCTTGTGTGATCGCTTCATTTTTCGGATCAAGAAACACTTGGACGTGGAGAATCATTCGGATATCGGCCGATCGGTTGATTATAAAAATTGCAGGTTGGTAATAATTCTAGTGATTGATAACTTAAAAAAAAAATTTCGATTAGTTTGATATTCGTTCGTTTCTGTGATCCAAAAAATCTTTGCGTGCACCTGTTTTAGGAATCACGGACGTTATTTCAGTCTGTGGCTTACGAAAGGACAATTATTATCGTCACGATTTTTCTCACATAAATAATTACCCACTTAAGAGCTGCGGTAAATACTATCTCGCTTTTCATCCCAGCTCACGTGATTGCACAGTTACTGTTTCAACTCAAAAATATTTTTTACAGTCTGTCTCAGTCAGGTATCAAGGAGTAACAAAGTTTTGAATGCACAATGAATGAATCATCCACACTTTAGGGTCCGTTGCGCGCGTCTGTAAATGAAATTTCGCCTGACAATGAAATAAATCAGAGAATGTAGAAACCCAATGCATCTTGCGCTACCCAATAAACTCCACCAAACCGTAACACTACATGGAAAGCTGAATAAAAGAAAAGGAACAGCAGCGTCCAGCGATAAACAGGACCGGACGCAGCCGGTAAAGGGTCAATTACTCTGCGCGACTTTTACTTTTGCTCGCGTACAATATACACATGTACCCGAAGATCTATGCTTGATTTTTTCTTCTTTCAAACAAAGACGGCGAATCTTTTTTTTCTTCTTCGGCTTGATTATGCCATAAAGGAGAGTTTGGATACGCGAGAGTGCTCTATGGACGGCTTGTTTATCGTTTTTTCGAAGAGGGTATTTAATCGGATTTACGAGCCCATTCCGTGGACCCCCTCCTCTTTTCCTCCTTGCTCTTACTTTCGTGATAGTAATCAAAATTTTGTGATGCATAAATTTACATTTTGATTAATGCATGCAGCGTTATGATTTTCAAGGACGACTCTTTGATTTTAAAAAAACAAAGATTAAAAAACTTAACGAACCATGAGCACTATGACGAATGAGTACATTTTATTACTTAATGATAAATTTGTACTTGCAGCTAAAAACACTAAATACATAAATAAATTTTGCTTAACATAATCTTCATCGACTAGCCTTTTTGGAAAGCGTTAAACGAGGCAGCCATGATTTCCATTGTTTTCTCCACCGGCTGAGCAGATTCGGACCTCGTTATCACCCAAGTGCGATCTCACTTCGAATTCATCACAGAAATGACTGGGTGAAAAAAAAAGAGGGAAGGGCCCGTGCCCTCCAGACGCACGCTACTCCCCCTCGCTCTTGGACAACTCTGTTTGCCGTGCCTTTTATTATCCCTTGATATCATTACATTATCATTCGCGTAGTATATTCCACAGTGTCATCCAATCAACCGGATTCCGGCCACGCCCCTCGATCCTTCCTTCTCTCCTTCTCCGCCTGTTATCTGACACACATACACACACACCCGTATTATCTCGCTCAAGCCCTTATTTGAAGAACGAAAAAAGAATCTAGTCCCTCGTGTGTTACTCGATTCGTATGCTTGTTATCTTCGTCAAGGATTACTGAAATGTGATATATGTGATGTATCCTATTGGGTCACCAGGATTAATTAGGGGACAATTGGTGTGTCTTCTACAACTCTCAATTCAAGCTCTATAAGAAAACCGAGCAGAAAACCCTTCTTTTTTTTTAAATACTTGTACCTCCGAAATTATTAAAACTGAAGCCTCACCGACCGAATCGAAAGCTCATCGCCCCCTCCCCCACCTCCCCCGACTAAAAGCTCTCTCTTTCACAGGCTTTCTCCTATACCGGAGACGCGTCGGCGCACACACATTTTGCGCAAAACGAAAAACGAAAAGCCATCAGAACGGGCAAGCAAGCGAGCGTAGGCTACTCCCATCCGAGCGAGTCGTCGGGCCGGGAGTAAGAGGATCGCGTCGTCGTCGTCGTCGTCGTGGTCGTGGTCGTGGTCGTCGTCGTCGTCGTCGTTCAGTCGGTGCCGGGCTATTTTGAACGAGCGGCGGCGCGGCGCTCCGGGCGCCACGAAGCGACCGTCGCTTATACCTACCTAATGGTGTACAACAGTATTGTAACTTTCGCGCGTGTAGTTACGTCGGTGTGATATATGTACATATCTGCCGTGCACGTGAATGAGGTGTGCTGTTGACGCGCGCGCGATTTCTCGTGTTGTGTATCTGGTTGCGATTTCGGAGTTGTGCGTTGCTTAGTTTCAAGGATACTAAACGCTGGTGCAGGATCATTGTGACGAAAATGTTGACTTGACGCGGATCGAGTTGTGCTCAAAATGTAAATAAAAATATGTTTCGCTCTGCTTTTTGATGTGGTGCTATTATTGCGAGATCATTGGCGGCAGAGTTAATTTGTCATCATCATCATCATCATTATGATTTTTTTTTATGATGATCTGCTGTGTATTTTTTCTAGTTTTTCGAGCAAGTGTAAGACGTGGGGTAGGGGATTAAGAGCTTGACAGATTTATTGTAAAATATGGTAATTCTAGAAGAGGGGTTATTCAAAGTATACATACACGATTTTAAAAATAATGCGAACGGACGTATGCGTGAATTCACTATCAATTTCGGTCCAACGAATAGCCGCATACATTTTTTTTTCTTTTCACGATGAAGGAACTTGGTAGTCGCGTGTGCCGATAAGCTGTCGAACAGGCTAAAAGGCACACAGAGCGCTTATTATTAATGTACGAAGTCTTTCAGAGTTATTTCAAAGCTGAGTGACTCATTTTATTTGATGTTACTAGAAAATTTGTAACATGCTAAACTTAAACTAATACCACCCTAGCTAAAATAAATAAAAAAGTTCTCTTATAAAATTGCATATCTCTTACTATCAATATCTGCAAAAGTTTCAATTAGTATACGCAATTAGGCATTTAGACTGAAAGATTTTTTTGCCACAAAGTATTCAAAAGCTATTCAAGAAAAAAAAGATGCAGTTATTAGCGGTGTTACGTTTGATTGATGAAGTCGCGATTAAGTCAACAGCCACGTCCTCTCTTCCCTTTCGCACGAGAGCAAGATTGTGTACTAGAACGTATGTATACAGTTGTGTTCTAACTTGAAGATTCTAAAGTTGTCGTCAGCGCTGGTATATAATCGTTAACTCGTCGTGCCAACGTTGACATTAATGTGAGATGTTAGTTTGTGTGCTATTAGTCGAGAATGAACTGAATTAGTCCTGAACTGTATACTTTTACGGGAATTTGTTAGTCATCAAAATACTCAATATGAATAAATTAAAAAAAAAATTCAAGTATTTTGTAAAAATTTTCATGACTATCAGGAAACTTCGAGTCACAATCATGTGCACTCCAGTAAAAAACAAAGTTACGAGACGCATTCTAAAAATACCCTGAAATTACAAACTTTTGCTTAAGCAGCTGTACATTATTTATCGACTCCAAAACGATCTTACAAAAAGGGAAAGAAACATCAAACGGAGTACAATTGTTGTTATCGTCACAGGTAAAAAAAAAGCAAAATGTAAATATGCTTACAAATCAAAGAGTCAGAGAGGGCAAGAGCGAGAGCCACGCACACGTGGCTTGCGATCATCTGGAGCAGGGTTAAAGAGCAGTAAATTAGCGCCTTACGACAGAGGGCATGAGTGTTTTAACTAGCGACAAAATCTTGCGTGCCGTTTTTGATCCGTTGCTTTATTGCGTCTTTACGATATACTCTCGACTGTTTTTTTTTTCTAGATTGTGAATTTTCTTCTTTTTAAGAATCTCTTTCATTTCCTTTGCTTTCCTCTCCATCATGTCCTTCCGGTTTTTCATCTACTGACTGTGTGCAACATCACGCTCCATGTGTCGGCGGCCTTAATACAGCGGCCTCCATAGTTTGCACCGGGTGACCCTCCAGGGCGGTTTCGGGTCGTCCGCACAACTACTCTATTGCCATTGCTTATCTCTCCATCTCTATTGGACACGCGGACTCCCACCCGAATAGAAATGAACCTCAAGATCTGATCCGAAACGGATCCAGATTCTTTATGTAAGAACCAGTACGGATCCGTATTTCTGATCCGTTCCGGATCTGAACTGTGCGAATTCGTAAATAAATGAGTTTTCAGCGATGCTCTATGCCAAATATATGTTAGTTTTAACTTTAATGAGGGGCTGTTAGGGAGAAAATAAGAAGCACTTATACTTTCAAGACATTAGACGCTGATTGTTAATGATGTAAATATAATAGTATATGGTATGCAAAAAAAAATCTAATTTAAATTGTGTTTCAATATTTTTTTTCATTTGTAAGTTCAATTGAATACGAGGATAACAATTATAGTGACAAAAAAACATGCATTAAATATAAATAAGTCCACTTAAAGTAAAGAGAGAGAGAGAGAGATGGATCGAAGACATCAATCCATGTATAATTATATACGTGGAAAACACTTAACTTGACAACAAAGAGAGGCCCATTTATGATTCTTAAACTTAGTAGTAGTGTTAATGTTGGTAGTATAACAGTAGTACCATTGCACATATCGACTTGAAGTACATGTGCTCTCCTTCTCTTCTTCGTTTTAACGTACCATGTACCTATGTACAACTTTCTCTCTGCGTCTCCCACGGGTGCTTCCTACTTTTTTATCACCTCAGTGTCGAATTATCGGGATTGTAAAAATTGACTATTAATACAATTATATAATTACATTATTTAAATAATGAAAAATTTTCCAGGTATATCTCTTTCCTATTAATCAGATTAACTTAGCAATTTATAAGTAAAAAGTGTAGAAACATAAATTACAAATGTAATGTAAAATTTATGTCATCATGAAAAATAATAAAAGCAGCTGATAATTATATAAATATTTGCAACTTAAAAATTCTGTTAGTGATTTTAAATAATTTTGCCACAAAATGGCATAAAATTTTTGTATTTTTCATTCAAAATAAAAAAAAAAATACATAACTAATTAATTTCTTTTTATTTGAATTGAATAATTTTATCTTAACAACTATTTTGCTGATATGCAGCAAAAAAAAACTCAAGTAACGATTGTAATCCATAACACGCCATCGAAAACTTACAAGCTTTTTAAGCTTTTCTCATACATATTCTTTTTCCGAGATGCAAAACGGAAGAAGCTTTTTTTGCGAACCCGTAACCGTGTGCCAGACAGAGGAATCTGTTGTGAAATCGTAGGTTACGTATAGTTCGGAAACCGTGCTCTTGTTTAGGAGCTTTTTTCTCTTTACCTTCTTGGCCGTTTGGTGCATGGCTGGCTCATCGAGAAACAATGGGAGATTTTATCCGTGGCGATTTCCGTAGTTCTACAGGAAGAGGAAATTCAGTTTTGATCAGAGAGCTCGTGTACGGTATCCGCTAATAAATAGTCGCGTTTACTGAGCCTTCGAGCAGTACATACCTATTATGCCCATTTTACTCGTCCATTCGTGTCAATTTAATTAATTGCGAATTTCAGAGGTGTCAAAACACCCCTCGTTCACATTATCTACCATTCATTAAAATTAGCGGAAAATATCTCATCAAACATATGTATTATTGTTACTATGATTCAGAGTACAATCAAAATATACTTAACATACAACCACTACTTAAAAAATACGCATAATGGACCCGAAAGAATATAGCTCAAAAAAAAGAAAAAGAAAATGTTTAGCAGCAGCTGTAGCAAAGTCCATTGATCAAACAGGCCTGTCCTCGCAGCAGCAAAGCCCAAACAATAACGTCATTAAACAAATTTGCACTGCTCGCAAATATTTGCATGCAAGGGTACAGTTAGCCTACTAAATTTGCAGTAAAACAAGCAAGTTTGCATTGAATAGAATACAAAAAGGATCAACAGCAAGGATACCCCTCCCCTTCCACCTCTTCGATCGTACTTAGTATACGCGTATGTATAACGCGTATTTTCTCTCTTGTATTTTCTTGGCCATTTTCAAAAGTACGTGTATATTATGTTTGTGTGTGGCTGTCGCCATACTTGTTGTTGTCGTCGTCACGTTGCTGGCTTCGCTCTTATTGTTAACGGCATTCCACCCCATACTGTCTTTGGCTTTCTCTCCATCGGACTTCCATTTATCCCCCCTGTCCCTGTATACTTACTCTTTTGGCATTGCTCTGTTTTCACTTTCTCCGATCTGTACCTATCATAACATACGTAATGGTGTATGTTTGAGGTGTGGTTCATTTTTTGTCTTTCTAGTATTTTTCCTATTTCGTTAATTTTTACCTACTATTTATTTTAAAATTTAGCACTTCTGTAATCAAATTATTACCACTATAACTACTAGAATAATAATTTTTAAATATTTTCTTTTTCATCACTTGATTCACATACTAAACTGCTAAATGAAAAAAAAACTCTTATATTTCTCGAATTTTCTGACGTATTATACGGTAAAATGTTACCTAATATAATTGAATTGACTTCAATTATGTAAATCTTTTTTCTTTTTAATAAATATTAATGTAAAAGCCATTAGATGAAGTAATGTTGACTATTGAAAAACAAAATTTTGTCATAATAATGTAATAAACGTATAAATGAATGTAAATAGAATAAAAATAAAGTAGTATACGTTATATTCTGTATAACGCCAACGTGATTTCGCATAACTTACTAAAAGGACCATACGCTACAAAATAAGTAATCGAGATTACCCTTTCACAAAATTTTCCTTTCGTCAACATCCACGGTCCACGGTATCACGGTCATCCTTTGTCCCTACAAAAGCAGCAAGATCAGCAGCTACTGTCATGCACCTCCGTGCGCATATTGTACCACTCACGCACATGAAAAATATTATAGGGGAGCTACCAATAAAAAAAAGGGTCCAACAGCGACAAGGGGGATGAGGAGAAGAAGGAAACACTCGAGAGAAAAGAGAAAAATCCGCGGGCACAGCGGAGGCAGGCAAGGAGGCCTTCCCCTCCCGTGCAGTATACCCGTGAGTCACTCTCACTCTCCACGCCGTAACTGCACTATACTCGGCTATACTCGCTCGAAAAGAGAAAAGAGAGCACACATACACGTAGAACCAGATAAGTACACCCACACACGTGTAGTGTATAGGGCACCTAAGCTAAGTAGGTACCTATATACGTGACGGTGCACGTGCGCGTTGTTAAGCGCTGCACATGAGCCAGCCAACCAACCAGCCTTCAGCTCCCCGTCGTTGTCGTCGTCGTCGTCGTCGTAGTTGTCACCGTCGTCTTTCAAAACGCGAGGCTTTCCACCGTTTGTTTAGCCGAGTGCGCGCTTGGCGTCGACGAGATGCGCATTCATCCTTACTTGTTTTCTACTCGTGCGTCTTTTTTATCGTTCATTACTGAACGAAATTGGTAAGCTGTTTCGGGACGATCAGCGATCGGGTTCTAGTGCTCCGCCGCGTGTCTGATTGTTGTTGGGGGGAGCCGCGATTTAGTCTGATTCGAAGATTGCTCGGCCGCGCGCGGGGAGATTTATGATCGGGGATCGGACGCCCGAGCTCTGGTGCAACTCAGGTGAATAGGTCCATCAATGCTGACGTGCGGCGTGCAGTGGTTTCCCGAGCTACAAGTTGTTTTTGGCCGCATTTGTGTGTGTAATGAAACAGAGTGCTGGTTCGGGTAGAGAAAAGTGAGCCTCGGCGCTTTTGTCAAAATTAAGTAAAATCATTCGAGTGAATTATACAAATAATTAAACGATTCAAAGTCGAAGGTGTACCATTGTGCTCTTATCGACAATCTAGCATTTTTCTCGTTCCGATGACCAAGTCGCCGGATGAGTGACAGCCACTGAGACGAAAAAAAACCAGAGTCGACGAAATAGTGCAAATTGAAAGAAGCGAGCGGAACGGAGCGTTACTACAAATAGCCCAGTTAATCGAGCTTTAAAGCCGGTGGTGTGCGCTCTGCTGCTGATACGGTGCATGGTGCCCTGGTGTACATATTACAGCTCGACGAGTTTAACAGTTGATGACGTCACGGTGGAGAAGTGGTTAATTTTACGGTGTAGCTATAAAAAGATCTATTCTTCCTCAGCTGCGGAGAGTGCGAAATTTTACAATCATGTATAATATTAACATTATTGCACAGTATGCTTGGAGCGTTGTTTGATTTTTTTTTTTAATATCATGGCTTTCTTTGAAACTCCTAATAACTTTAGGAAATGATGCCTTTATTAATGTAAGATGGGTGGAGCGTTGAGTCAATTTTTAACGACACGCTGTGAGGAATGACTGTAATTTATGGGCAATCGTAAGTCTGCTATGAATTTTTAAAGGAAAATATAATGAAATCTTAATGAATTGAGAAATTCTCGAAAGGATTTCCATAAGTTGATTTCAGCGATGCTTACAACACACTCCAATTTCGGACGGATCACCGGTAGAGTTTGTGAGAAATATTATTCGTGAAATTGATTGCTTAGGCTCTCATGAGACTTTCCCGTCGCCAAATATACGTTTTTATACATAACTTCAAGTTCAACTGAATTTTGGAGCTTTCTTGAAAAACTTATACGTTGTTCTAGACCGAAGGTAGAATATTATCAAAATTCAAGTAAGTTTGTAGTCGTACGCTAAATTTTAAAGGCAAAGATATAAGTACGACGGATACCTACTAATCAGAAATGGACCAGAATGAGGACTTATGATCTAATCTGATTTGTTTTTAAAGGATTGCTTTAAAATTTTGTTTCAACCATGTAATTTTGCACATAATAAAAAAAAAAGTTTACATAATTTATCCAAAATCATACTTTAAACAAATTTTATCTATCTTGACTCGTGGAATAGTATATCCACTTTATTAGTGGATCCACTTTGTTAACCCTTTTACCCGTTTAAGACAGTATATAAAACCAAGTCGATTAATCGCTAAGATGAGAATTCAAGGGTAAAATAGGTTGGATAGGATTAAAAGTATATTCATATCAAATAAACTCGATTAAGAGCTACGTAAGAGCAGACATATGCGTTATCAACGAAGTTATCTAGGGCTCGCCTTGAAATCGTCATCAAATTTCCCGACGCAAGTTTTTTGCGTAAATATGTAATTGTGCTCGCACTTGTTTCAACAAAGCCGACGAATTGCACAAAATTAACCTCCTTTTAGCACAAAGAGTGTGATAACGCGCGCAAGTTGAAAATATTCTTGTGAGCATGAGCATGAAAACAAGAACGGAGTAGCAAAACACTAGGCTCACAAGCTAATTTAGTTTGAAAGAGATAAGATTTGTACGCGTTAGAGCGTTGACGCGGAAAAATGAAAAATCCATTTCTAATTTTAATCTAATCCCACGAGACGCGAAAAACATATGTAGTGCCAAGCTGGAAGATTCCTTTGAAACGGCGGATGGTCTGTTCACGAATTTTTCGCTCGATCTAATATTTTTGAAGTCACAACATGACATGTAAGCTATCTATAAAAAGTATAACGGCTTGAAAAAAACGCCTCTGTCGTTCAAGAGAGAAAGAGACCATGAAAGTGGGGGAAAAAATAAAAGCAGAGTACCATCGAACGGAATTTAATTTACGCCAAGGCGAAACGCGAGGGTGGCGTGCCCATAAGTCATACGCGCGTTCCGCACGGCGAATTTTTGCCAACGTGGAATGCGTGTAGAACTGGCAGTCGTGGGTCGTCTTCGTTCCTTTTCTTTCCCAATGTGCGTGTGCGTATGTGTGTTTTCGCCTGCCGTCCCCCTCCTTTCCTGAAAAATTCCACGCTGCTGTCGAGAGATTGCGGGAATGTTATTATTTGACATAAGTGAAAGAAAAAAAAAAAAATAGAAGTCGATGTGGGTGATGAGGTGATGACAATTCCGGACTAAAGTTGGCGCTTGTAATGTTTGATAAAGCGATTTGTTAAGTATCTTAGGACACCGCTCTATGGGTAGATTATTTTTTTTGGTCGGAGGCCATCGTTGTGAGGCTTACGCGTCAGCTACCGTCAGAACAAATATTATTGCTCGGCTTTGATGATTTTGGGATTCCCCAAATTTTTAAAATGTTTCTAAAAATTCATGGCTTAAAAATTTGTTTATTTTAATTCATCTAATTTTGTGGAGAACATTTGTGAGATATGTGCGATTATTTAATATGATGATTAGATAATAATATATACATCAAATTATAAGTATGATGTATAAAAAAATTAAAAATATCTTTGAGTTAGTGATTTAATTACTCCTACTTTTTTTTTGGTAATGTTTAATTGAAAATATTTGAAATCGATTTCAACACAAATTATAAAAAATTCATGAATAAATGAGTTCTGTCCGAGGGGGTATAAGAAAAAAGTTTCAATCAATTCTTGAAAGAGAAACAAACCTATAAATTATTTCCATCCAACCCATTAGGTGACAATTATGGGAGATTGAGGGTGTAGCTTAGATTAATTTCCTCTGTTTCTATCTCACCCACTATCCTGTCATTGCTATAATTTATTAACGCGAGGCGACGTGTAAGGCATGAATAATTCATAAAAGTAGGATTCATACTATCAGACGTGTGAGCTGGAAGCACACCTTTATCTGAACGACTTGCAACTTGCAAAATTACAAATTTATAAGGTCTTTACTTTTGTATGTATATACGTTCATACGTACAACTAGATACAAGTTACGCACAGAAAGATAGAGCTGAGTAATTTCCCGTAATTATTATCTCGCGTCGAACTCAAATTAGACAACTAAAATATGGAAAAAAAGATATATCCCGTGAGATTCGAGCTTTTTATCAGGACGTCCTACGTGCATACCACATCAACAAAAAAGAGTTCGGGCAAATAAAACGGAGCACAAATTTCCAAGTATATGATATATGTATATTGGCGTTTTATGGGTGTGGGTTACGGGAGTTGCAGAGCGGCACCCACGCTGTTCCGTGCTCATTCTCTCTTCTGAGGTCAGCCTCAATGTGAACGAAAACACACATACACCAATATTTTTTTGCGCACCTTATAGTCTTTGAAGCTTTGAGTGCAGTACAGCCTTAGAGTATATCCACCGACAGTAAATGTGTGTGTGTGAGGTTGTTAATCGCTCGTGTGACTGACTAGTCGGCGTCTCTGCGCGTTTAAAAGGTAAATTAGGTGCCAGCGCCCGCTCTCTTTGAGTCTCGCTGAACAGCCGCCGAGTTGAAGGACACAATTGGTCGTGACAGCAAGTAATACGCCAGTTGTTTTCGCCATAGCTCGATTTGCTTGAATTTTACAAATGTGTATTTACTTTTTTTTTACAGTATTCTTCGAATCGATTTAAAAATAAGATGAAAGACACTCTGAGTATTTCAGCGGGTGTGACATTCGCGATATTAATTTTGACGATTGTTCATAAAATCAATTACGAAATCGAGGGCATAAATTGAGAAAACAGAAGATGTTAAAAAAAGTCACCAACAAGTTAAGAATATAACACTCGATTCTCCGCGCAGTGGCACAAATTTGAACAAAAAAAGCAATCCATCAGGAATATTCACAGAGGCAGTCACTGAACCCCTCCAAGCACTCAGAAAAAAGCGTCGGAAGGGTCGAGAAAAAGGTCGAAGAAACGCCGCTGCTGTTGCTTTTGCTGTTTACCCGAGAACCACTCCTTGAATAGAAGGGGGAAAATGGTCTATACCCCGAGTCCGTACACCCGCCATTTGTTGGAGCGTTAAGTCATCGCTTTGCGCGATTTTAAACGCGTAACACACTCAATTAACGCTTCACTGTACAAAGAGTTAGGAGATTCGGAAGAGTGGCCGTTCGGCCGTGTAAAAAGAATTTCAGGGAGGGGAGGGAGGGGATGGCAGTGGTGATGAATAATGCGAGGCTTTTCCTTTGATAGTAGTACAGAGCACGCATGGACGCAAGAGGCGGAAGGTGGAGCGTTTCTGCTTGCTAATTTCTAGATTCGTCATTCGTCTGGTGAGGCTTTTGTTTGGTTTGTGATTTCGAGCGTTGTCGCCTTGTGATTTGTAGTGGTGTTAGATTATTTGGTTTTCTGTAGTACAGCATTATTTTTAAATCTTTTAATTTATTTTTTAGTTAAAAGGTAAAGATATGATCGTCTTCGAGATTGCGAGGGTAAACGAGAAAGGAATGAAAATTTCCCAGTGATAGTTAATCGAGTAACGCAACAGCAATGAAATCTTTATTAACTCCGAACGCAAAGCTTTAACGCTGTTGATTAAGAGAAAGATTTTTTTTAATTATAACTTATTTATTTTCGGGAGATAAATATACGCAAACGTGGAGTTTCAAAGTACAAAGTAACATTTTTAAAGACGAAATTCTTGACAATTTTTCAAAACTGAGCCTCTAGAAAATCTTTGCGAGGACACTCGGTTCGCTAAAAATAAATAGTCTGTGTGCAGAGGGAGCCAATGAAAAATGATCGCTGGCTCGAGAAAAAAAAAGTAGACAGGCCTGACTTCTGGAATTATTTTTTTAATGCATATATATACATTTATTGTACCGCTCACCCAATCGGATTAGTGGTATTATTTGTATGGTCTCTGTGGGCGCATTTCCGTAAAATACAACGTTACTGGCATTTGGCTGGGTCAGTACACTGAAAAACATTCGGTATAGCGGCTGTTCCCGCACGTATACACACTGTACGAAACTACAGTGTATCTATTGTCCCCCCATGCGGTATAACAGGTATACCGAATCGGGCTACGTGAGTTCCACAGCGGCACAATCGTTATACCTATCGTGC
>JAPYYV010006363.1:0-21301 GCA_030522625.1 Copidosoma aretas | reverse complement strand
GTTATATACGTGTGACCGCACGCACGTATAATATACCCGAAACTATCAAACCAGGTTGTATATTACGCGCGCACCTGCACGCACGAGTAGTTCCCTATCTCGCGCGATACTTATCCCCCCGCGTGCTTTTCCCACTCGCGCCCCCCCGCGCGCCATCGATCACCATCGCCCGGCTATACATCTCTTCTCCTGCACCCCCCCCTCCCCTATCGCGGACTGGCTGTCTGATGCGCTTTCTCCCGCGAAAACTCGTATACGCGTCGTGTCTCTGATGTGTGTGTCTGTTTGCGCATGGACGCGGAAAAGCCGGGGCCCATCCATCCGTCCGTCCGTCTACTGTTTCCATCAGCCGCCAAAATGAGAACAGACGCCGCGCGCGAACCGATGCCAGCGCGGATTTTTGTAAAAAGGCCCCCCTTTCACTACATACTGTTACGCGGGTAAGGGGGCTCGCGACTCGGGATTTCTTTCGCGGTGCTTACGCGCCGGTGGATAAGGGATGTCAAAGTGCTGGTACAGGGTGTCAAAGTTCAGTACAATATACCTGCAGGTCAGTTGGACGATGTGACGCTTCAATCAGGATAGGTGTATGGCGTTCGTTCGTGTGGGTCGAATGGTACAGAGAGACGGGCTCGTGTAGCTCGGATAACAAGCATTGGGATCGAGTCTTTCACGGTGTGTGAGAAAAAATCTTCTAAAAAGGACATTATCAAGCCTGAGCAAACGACTGTAATACATGCTGTTGGAATGTTGTGCGCATTTTTTGTGTGGCTCGGATTGGGTCGGGTGGTAAGAGGCAGTCTCGTACTGCGGTCCATACAATGTTCGAGTCTCTGTCTATTTTAGCGGTAATCGAAATTCTTAAAATGACAAAAAAATATCCGGTACTTAAGCCTTTATGATTTTTTAGGAATCTGTTGTACAATTTTGTTGTCCAGACGCATTCGGTCGTACCGTAGAGAGACGGCTTGTACCTGTTTGTATGTACTGTAGTGGGTGTCTTCAAAAGAGTTCACCTTCTTGTCCCTTTAAAATAAAAGAAAAAAAGGACCTCCGATAATTGGCAACCTATATTCGATTGAATATTTCTCGACAGCTGTTCGCATACGAATATATGCGATAAAATAGAAAATTTGAAATACACCTTTAAACTACAGCGGCAATCGCTCTGGAATTTAAAAATATTGTTGACAACGATTACGTACATCTTCATCCTACATCTGGACAATATCTCGCGCAAATCTATTGTACTTATACTAACTTAACTTCCCACCAATCCCTCGTTTCAACTAATACTTCTCGCACATTTGTATTACCACCACCCTAAAGATTAGTCCTTAGCGGGCTGCTAGCTCTTGCGCGCCCGAAAATCATCAGCAGAGCCAATTCATAGCCCCGACGCGCAACGCCTCATAAGGGCGCGCGTGAAGCGTGCTCTGTTCGTTTTTTGAGTCTCGTCGGCGCGTAAGTACAAGAGCACGTAAAGTAGTACGGTCGATTGAATGCTCAAAGACAAGTGACCGGCCTCACGCGCGGCCAGTGGTTGACCTTGGTATTGGCGCGGGACGAGGAGCGGATCGATCGAGCGCTAAGAGCGCGTTTATTTGTGCTCCTCCCGCATGACGCTTTGCCGAGTCGCGAGGGATCGATCGACTGATTTATGTCCGCGCTCCGTTTGGATCATTTGGCTGCGTTTTTTGTTTTTCGTTCCTCCGAGCTGTTTGTTCGCGCATTCGCGAGGGGTTAGCCCGTACATGATTAAATTGATCGACCGGGCTCGATGAAGTATTTCTCTTTGTATTAAACGTCTGCGCGTTGATTTTTTCAAACGTACGAAAATAACGCTGTTGAAGTTTACGAAAAAAATGTATAAAAGGTCGATCTTTAATGAAAATGTACAGAGTTCTTAGCTCGATTTTTGGTCAACTATTCATTGGCCGTACTGTGTAATATTCAATAGTATTAGCTATCGTAGCAGTAGGGTAAAGAGACACCTCCGGCCATTTTCAGCCACCGACGGGGACCGGCGGTACGCGAGTCGTGTACCAAAACAGCGCAACACACGCTTGAGCGCGCATCGAGCTCCTCCCGCGCCTCGGGCCCGATCAAACGCACGCTCCCGCGGCCTCCAAACCCACCGCGTCACCGCTCGAGTTTTAATGACGCTCCCGGAGTACGCAGGCGGGGGACGATCGCGCGCCGAAAAGACGAGAAAAAGGAGGAGCGGCACCGATACGTCCGCTCGCTCGCGCCGCGGACGGCCGAGAGGGATCGTACACGGCGGGAGAGAGAGCCGCGCTGTCCCGCCGCGGCCTGACGAAGACGAACTGCGAGCTTTCGGGGGAGAGATTCCGCGCAAGAAAAGCGCGCGAAAAAGATCGCCCGCGCATCTACATCTCCCCCCCCCCCCTCGCCGCTACTGCGGATTCCTTTGATCGGGCGTGTGTGTGTGTTGTCGGGGGGAGTTTAAAAGGGCGACGTGTGCCCTTCGCTTGTCCCTCTCGGGATTTGTACGCGAGGCAGGGGGGACGCCTCTTAATTGAAGAGGAGAGAGAGAGAGAGCGGTCTCTATTTCGTCCGGCTTTCGACTTTTTGCGGTTTTTGCCCGAGGATTGATTGCCGAGCGCGCGGGGCTCGACGGCCGCGCGGCGCTATATGTAAAAGCGCGCGGGAAAATCGGCTCAATTAAGCGCTCCCCGGGCGTCGTCGTCGTCGTCGCGTTGTTTTCTTTTTCGTGTTTGCGTTCGCGGCGCGTTTTGGTCGGCGGGATTTTTTTTCGCAAAAGCGGCTCGAGCGAGGCAGAGGTTGTGCGTGATTCGTCGGAGAGTCTCTGCTCGAGTCGTGGTGGATTGAAATCTCTGCGCGCTCTGATGCGCCTTGTACTCATTATCCCCCATTATGCACGCAGAGAATCGCGGGCGAGGGGTTTATAGTCGGGTGGGGAGTTGGCCCGGCAGCTTATATGCGTGGGTAAAAAGATCACAGTTGAAAATTTTGCGTGGTTTGCTATTTTACACTTATTATTTGTAAAAATAATGAAACAACCAATGTAACATCGTATTTCCAACACTCGAAACTTTAACAGAGTAATTTCTAATAACGTACGTGGGGGTCATTTCACAAAAACTGCGATATTTTATGAAGCCCGTGTTTATGAACAACGCATTTTGCAAAATATTTCTCAAACAGTGCAAACTAATTTTCTCTAGGTAGCCCTTTTGAAATCGAGTCACGGGCGTAGGATGGAAAAACAGGCCAAAATGTCATTACCGCAATGCGAAGCAATTAAAAATTTGATTTTAAGCAGCTCATACTGTCTATGTGTTATCCTCGCCTGTATTTTCCAATAATCTGAACCTTTGAGCACCCTTTCTAGTCGTTTATAACAATATGATAAATAATTTTGAAAGTGTACAAGGCGTTCCAATTGTGAAGCCTAGTTTTGACACTTTCGAATGGCGCGAGACAAATGATTGGTATTATGGATTGGGTTATTCGTGGAGCCACACTTCTGCATATTTACCCCATTTTGTAATATTTAGATTTGATGATTTTGCACAGTTGAGCGAACATGCATATCGAAAAATTTTTTTCAACAAGAAATGGAGTTCTGCTGACTAAAATAGGCGGTCATTACCGTAATGCCCCTAATCTTAAAGGTATTTTAAATTGTCCATAAGGTGACTATAGTTTACAAAGGCGTGCATAAGAGAAAAAATAATAGAAATATTCTACACTAAATTTTGACAATATATTATGCAGTGAAATGACTGAATTTACTATGTGTGCATTATTATTGTGTAACTTGTATTGCTTACTATATTGTACAATTACATTATGTACGTATACGTTGTTAAAAACTACTCTGTTTAGGTTTAAAGTATAAGATAAGTCCACTCACGATACATAATCTCCTTATTTCTTACTCTGTTGTTGATCGCTTACTGCTCAGTATAATACTTCTTCACTCGACGAATGACTACATCACACTGTGAGCTTAGTCAGCTGAGTGAGTCAGTGGTCAGTGACCTATCCGAGGTGCGCACTCTATACTCCGCGATGAGCTGCGCAGCTCACCTGATGCTTTGTCAACAGTGTGAATTAGTCATTCGTCGAGTGAACACGTATGATGCTGAGCAGTCAGGGATCAACAACAGAGTTAGGAATAAGGATATTATGTTTCGTGAGTGAACTTTCTTACATTTGAAACTTGAGCAGAGTAGTTTTTAATAACGTATACGAATATAATGCAATAAAATAATAGGTTATATAATTATAATTTATTCATATTCAGTTATTTCATCTTATAATATATACACAAAAAATATAGTAAATCTCATTGAATAATTCAATTGTCTTTTCTGTTTACGTTGATTCGATAAACCATGGTGAATAATTATTTTTTATTTCAGTCTCTCAAGATGTTACATCTGACGAATAATAAAAATAACTGGAACCTTCGAATGAGCGTATTGTGACACTGTTGTTGTTGTTGTTTTTTTTTATTATAATTTCATTGCTTATATGCGTATTCTATTTCGGGTAAAATATTTTAGGGTAAGTATTTATATTTAATGTGTATAAAGAAGCACTTAATATGCGTACAATATATTAATATACATTGCGCGAGTTTGGCAAAAATTTTGTTCCTTTCTTTTTGCGATTAAAATGAATTTCTATGGTCTTCCGGCATGTAATAATCGACACATTACTTTTAAATATTCTAATGACGTACTATGGAAATTAATTTTTTCCTCTAAATCATCCAATATTTTCGACAAACTATGGCAAAGCATATTACACAAATTTATCAGCTCAATATGGTAAGAATAAGGCCAAACATAAAACTTTTCACATAATTATCACTACCAAAACCAACTCACTCCGGTGAACCGACAACAAAACTCGCGGACGCAAACGACGCGCGCGCATCGAGGGAAGGGAGTGGCCAAACGGCACCGCGTCGAGATTCCTGTTTGCCGGCGAATCGAAAGCTCCGCACGGCTGTGCTCCGACAAAATGCGTATAAAGTCGAATGGGGGGGCAAAAAACGAAGGCTCCTTCCAAACGCACTGCACCGTGATGCAACAACGCGAGCGCCTTTCCCATGGCATAAACGCGCGCGAATTACCTTCCCGGGCCGCGCGCACGCGTCTATAATCGGAGATTTTCTACCGGGACGCGCAGGGTATAAATGTTCGCAAAACCGACCGGACTTTCTTTCCAGCCGCGTTTCCTTATCGCCCGCGCGGAGTTCGCTCGCGATTGAGCCGCGGTTTTTTCGCCAACGGCCGAGATGATTGAGCGCGCCGGAGCTTTAATGCGGGCTTTAATTAATTTGCGTGAGAAATTGAAAGTTGAGCGAGTCGGTGCGTAGGGAGAGAGAAAATAGCATACGGCTATTGGGCGAACTTGCTTTTCGCCAATATTGAATCTTTCGGCTGTTCGTTCGACTCTTGGAATCGAGCATAAATTAACTTTATTAACTCCGTGCGAATTTATGTTGCGCTTTCTCTTTTTCGTTTTTTTTTTTTCAACTCAGTGCCGCATACATGTCCTTTTCGATAAAGAGTCGAACGAGCGACGAAAACGACGACGCGTCCCGTCATCATCATCATCATCATCATCTCGTTACCGCGATTGAGCCAAATCGCCTGCACTTAAGACGTAATCCCGACTAATCGAGGAGCAATTACAATCTTCCAATCGGTCGCGCTGAGCAAGATCGCCGTCGTCGTCGTCGCTTTGAAATTTCACAGCGAGACCGCTGCGAGTACATAAAAGAAAAAAGAAAAATAAAAAACGCGGACAGAGTGACGGAGAGAGGGACACAAATCGCGGCAGGCGACAAATGAAGCGCGGGAAAAAGCGGCAGCTCTCGCGGAGAAAACGGAGGAAAGCAGCGCGCGCATCTACGCGCCCAAGCGCCCGGTGCGCGGCCGTCGATCTTTTTTTCCACAGGTGTGGCGCGCGCAGCCGTATACTATTCTGAATTTTATCGCGCGAGCTCGGCGCATCGGGAGGAGAAACGCATCGGCGTTGGGTGTATGTATACAAGTACCGGAATTTTCATCCGAGACTCGTGCGCGGATAACCCGTCGGAGGCTCTTGTACACGGACGAGCGTCTTGGTTTCGTTTGCGAAAGAAAAGCTCGGGGACAAAAAAAAGCAAATCATCCAATCGCGGCGTGTATATACGTAGGTCTTATTTATACACACGCGCGTTAGTGTACTCACCGGCCGTTTCTCACTCCGCGCCTCGTACTTGGCCCGGAGCAAGAGCTACCGGCACGCACTGCTTAGCTTTTTTACCATCGGCGACGAGCCTGTACTGCGTGGAAAGCCTCCGTTGTTGCGAGAGCGTCTGTATGCTTCTCTTTCTCTCGCATGCGCGCTGGTGGATGGTATACTTACTCCGAAACTATAATCGTAAACCAAGTCTAGCTGTAGGATTAAAGAGACAATCAGCGCGCGATGACAAGAAGTGCACTGTATAATATGGTGCTCGAGAGGTTGATACTGGAAAATAGTGGAAAATCAAAATAAAACGCATGAAAATTAATGAAAATTCGCTCGACAATATGCTTTTATAGACGAACCACGAAATCGGTGTGGACAAAAAATTAAAAATATTTATCCGTTCATGACAACGTAGACTACTATTGGCATTGAATGTTGGGCAAATTTTGGGCGATTCGCATTTTTATCGATCGAACAATACTAATGTTACGATTAATCTTCTATCAACAAGACGAACTGTTCCTCAAAAAACTGTTTTATTTTCAAACTACAAAAGCGTGTTAATCGCTCGGCTCACAGATTTATTCTTATGATAATCTTTCGCAAAACAAAACTTTCGAACGCTTGTCAACGCGGTCGAAACATTAAAAGAACCGAATGATGCAGAAACGCGGACGTGTCTTTATTGGTCGAACACTTTCAATTCGAGTCACTTAATCGAACACAATGTAGCCCTTCTTTTCACAGTACATCACTTTGACGGAGAAAAAATAAAGGCGCTTCAGTTTCCTTTTACTTGCGACTTATAAAGACGTACCTATTTGCTTGAATTATCAAAAAAAATTTAGCAAAGTAAATCGTCAACCAAACACTACAAAATTGACGGTAACAATTAAATTATTTAATACCATTTCGTGCATTGATAAAAGCGTTTTCTCATAATCTTTACAATACTTTTTTTTGGTTTTTGAACTGATCAGTGATAATATTATAAACAGCAACAATAAGTAGAGAAAATCGAGCGAGTTAAGAGAAGCCATCGACAAGTCGATGAATGAAAGTGACTTATACATCCAAAGCAAAAGTTCTTACGCAAGTATGTACAGCGGAAATGAAGCAACAAATCAATAGTAGAAGAGATATTAATTTTTGCAGGATGCAACATTGCTGTCACAGCTCGAAAGGGTGATTGCAGTTTACTTCCCTCCAATCCCACGGTTGACGTCTAAATTGCCGACACTTGTTTTTGATTTCAACGAATTATCTACGAAAAGAAGACAAGCTCAAATCGAACCCCATCCTCCACTCGATGAGAAAATCGACGATCCGACAGATAGCCAGGATGATTCTTACAGCTTTCCCTCCTGCATAATGTGCCTTCTGTTTTTCCCCTGTAATCCGTTTGATTCCAAGATTGTTCGATAATATTATTCTCCCGCCTCGCTCAAAGAAGCGTAATACCTACTTGATGACACACGAGACGAGAACAACGCGCATAACATCAGAAAAGGCGCAGGCGGATTCTGTACCCACATAATACACACACACTCTACGGGGACACGTCACCGCATTAATTTACATTTTACAGCTTGCGCGTATGTGCATTACGCGCCAACTTTCGCCTCGAGGGCTGTATGGCTATGTGCTGGTTGGCACGTCTTCGTACGGAGGAAGTGTGTCAGGACGTTTGGGTTATTTTTGCTAGTCGCATTTTGTGGGGAGAGTTGGAAGGAACGGTTCGATCTGTGAGCCGGACGGTTTGATTTTGAAATCAAATCCGCGTACCCGGGGGCTGAGTATTTATGGAATCGGTGAATGGAAGAAATTTTTAGGAGAGAAGTCTTGCATGGACTACAGAGTCTTGAAGATCCTTCAAAAGTTTTTTGAAGTCCCGAAACTCTTAGAGAAAAAAAAACGGAAACCACTGTGTTATCATGATGGTATAAATAACCGGTGGCATTTCAGCGTTTATGGGGAATTTTTACTGTTCGCACACTAAATTTGTTATTCAGCATACTTAGTACTTTTCATCGTTTTGACAACCATTATTACTCGTTGTACACGATGAAAATTAATTTTCCGAGCAGTAAGAATCAGTTCAAAAGCAATAACATGAAATTAAAAAAAAAAATTATGAAGATATACTTGACGATACAAGAAAAGAGATTGTAAAAGAATTCAAAAATATGTACAGGATAATAGATAGTTGATGAATTGAAATTGTTGGTGTTGACCATAAAAAAAATATGAGCTGAGGTTTTTCTTTTCCTTAGCAGTAGCATGCAGTGCGGTACTAAAACATAAAAAAATCAACCGCACTCCTGGGGCCTTATCACGACTTTCAATATCTCGCAGAAGTGAGCACTGGAGGCTGTTCAATTCGTTAAAATGGAAATATGAAATCCCCCCCTGAGAGAGGTTATGTTATTAGAAATGGCCGATAGCAATTAAATGTTTGAATTTCCCGCTCAACAAATTAAACGGCCTCCACTGCATGTACAAAACAATGGTCATGCGCATGCGCAGTCTAGGGATTATCCGATTATCGAAAAAAATGCTTATTTTAGCGAGATATCGATAGTCGTGACAAGGCTCACGCAGTCATATACTCAAAGTCGAAATTGCAATCAAGTTGTACAGCCTTATGTTGAGTATACTAAGTGATGGAATTTTGTATGATACAAGATTCCAGGTATAACAAGTTTTGTGCAGTTATAACTATAACACATTACAGAACACTATTAGTTTTATGAGGCGAACAGAGAGTTGTGCTACCTTGGAAAGTTTGACTACATGCAAGGTTATATCTATTCCACATTTTACAACATTTCGTGAGAGAGACTTCTGATTGTAAGCAATTTATACCATTAGTATGCACTTAATTTATGTGTAAATAAAGCTTTTAAACATTCGTTAGAGGCTCTGTATCATAGCGACTTCAAAAATCGAAACAATCAGAACTGGTTCGGGAAAATATAAATATAAGATTGTTAGCCTAAGATAATTTTGAATAGAGTATTTACTGGCTATTCTATTCAAGTGAAATCAGATTTTTATAAACATTACAATAAGTGCGTAAAGCTCATCCAAAAATAATTAAAATCACTTCCAGTATATTACTAATTTTATTTGTATTTCCAGTATATTACTATCTACGTGGTCATCTCAAAGACACATGGATACCAAAACTGGAAATCGTTCCTATATGTGTCATAAACGTGGATGTAAAAAAGCTTTCCCTGCAAGGAAAGGTCTTATAAATCATATGCGAGTACACACTGGTAAACGTCCCTACAAGTGCAAAGAACCTGGATGTGAAAAAGCATTTCCTCAACGAGGGGATCTCACAGTACATATGCGTACACATACTGGCGAGCGTCCCTATAAGTGCAAAGAACCTGGATGTAGAAAAGCATTTTCTCAACGTGTTAATCTCACAAGACACATGCGTGTACATACTGGCGAGCGTCCATACACATGTAAGGAACCTGGATGTGGAAAAGCATTTGCTCAAACTACTAATCTCATTCAACACATGCATACACATACTGGCGAGCGCCCCTATAAGTGTAAAGAACCTGGATGTGGGAAAGCATTTGCTGCAAGTAGTAATCTCATGTCACACATGAATACACACTCTGTAGAGTGTCCTTATAAATGTGACGAATGTGGACAAGATTTTGCTTGTAAAACTTACCTCAATAAGCACATGCGGGTACATACTGGCGAGCGTCCCTATGAGTGTAAGGAACCTGGATGTGGAAAAGCATTTGCTCAAACTATTGTTCTCATTCAACACATACATACACATACTGGCGAGCGCCCCTATAAGTGCAAATTACCTGGATGTGGAAAAGCGTTTGCTGCTAGTAGTAATCTTATATCACACATGCATAGACATACTGGCGAGCGCCCCTATAAGTGCAAAGAACCTGTATGTGGAAAAACATTTACTACTCGTGATAATTTCAAAAAACACATGCGTACACACACTGGCGAGCGTCCACATAGATGCAAAGAACCTGAATGTAGAAAAGCATTTTCTCAAAGTGCGCATCTCACAAGACACATGCGTACACATACTAGCGAACGGCCATATAAGTGCAAAGAACGCGGATGTAGAAAAGCATTTTCTCAAAATGGGGATCTCACAGTACATATGCGTGCACATACTGGCGAGCGTCCCTATAAGTGTAAAGAACCTGCATGTAGAAAAGCATTTTCTCAAAGTGCGAATCTCACAAGACACATGCGTGTACATACTGGTGAGAGTCCATACGCGTTTGAGGAACCTTGATGTGGAAAAACCTTTGCTGCAAGTAGTAATCTTAAAGTTCACGTGCGTGCACATATTGTCGTACGTCCCTAATGGTAAAAAAACCCCATGTATAACGTTATCTGTTCCCTTAAGCAGGAATTCACTACTGTAACTTTACGATAAAAAGTTTAACTAACGCAGATACATTTTTCTGCAACAAAAAAATTACCCTGAAGCTATTGTAAACATTATAGAAAAGATTCGTTGGTCTCAACTTCACCGTTGCTTTTACGGTAAAAATTAAATTAACTTATTTTCCGTGTACTACTGAATTGAAGTTTTTGATATAAATATTTTTTTACAATGTATATAATTGTTAAATGACAAAGGATCACTTGCAAACGAGTTCCAGATGAAATATGTGTTCGATTGGTGTGTTATTTAATGAATTCTTCTTTTAGAAAAGCCGATATCGTCACACTATTTATAACTGCCATTGGACTTGAAGATTTTTCGTTTCAAGCTGCACGATTGGAAATACTCCATCAACAAAAGAAATTTTTTTCAAGCTTATATACTTGTCAACGATGATATTTTTTTTAATCACTCTACGATCTCATGTTCAGAAAATTTTGTGGAGGTTGCATGTATATTTGATACCATCCATTTTAAACAATAAACTGTTATCATGGTGCAATCTTTCCACACTTACTTTGTTAACTATGTTACTTTTACAACCTATAAAAAGAATAATGATAATGAAAATTTTGTGGAGGTTTCATGTATATTTTATACAATCCATGTCAAACAATAAACTTTAATCATAGTACTGTCCTACCACTTTTGTTTTATCAACCATATTATTTTTACAACCCATAATAGTAATAATAATGATAATAGTAATATTGTTTCGAAGACATCAAAGAATGTGTAATCACAAATTTTTATAATCTAATCTGTAAATCATGCAGACAAAATAAGTCAATTATAAATGATTCTTAAGATAATGCATGCAAGATAATAATAATATTCTACGAATAATCAAATTTTTTGATCGACTTTACCATTAATCATTGCGCTGTGAATTCGACATTTCGTCGATCAAGTAAGTGCATTTATTATTGCGAAACACCGTCAAAACTTGTCAATCATAAAATCCATAATGCCATGAAACAAATTATAAAAATATTCAAATTATAATGTTTTATAGATTAACTTGTAAACAGATCGCTTGCACTACATAGCGTTGTTACCCATACTAGGCGTTTCGGTAAAAAAAGGGGTATTAGTAGACCCCTGACAGAAGTTAAACTTCAAGTGCTCTGTTGTTTCCCTCATTAAATATTGAAGAGAGAGAGTGAGAGTTAAATATCCTCGTTGTTGCATTATAAAGTTTATTTAAAAAGAGTTAAGTTAAAACTAAAGTAAATTTTTTTAAACAATGGAAAATTATTCAATATGAAAGTATAGAAAAACCTTCGACAGCCATTAAAATACATTTGTAATGTACAGGTATGAATAAAAACAATTTTAACTATTTTTTTAAATCAATAAATCAATTTATTGAACTTTTTTTTCTTACAAAAACACATTACTACAAAAACGCTTCAACACGATGGAGTTAATTTATTAAAATTTTCTTGCAATAATGCAGAACCTTTCTTAGTTTAATAGTATTTCTAACCTCAATTGGTAATTGTGTATTTAAAAACTTACCGTTAATTAGTCACACACTGTTCTAATAGTTTTTTTCGTGCTTGCATGTCTCCCATGTGTTCAATAGATCTTTTAGGCTCTTTGTTTTTCGGCATATATTAACCTTTCTAGTTCAGCTCAACGTTTCCTTTTGTTTTCTTTGTTTGAATGTAAGCTTTCTTCACCTGTTGGAAGAGAATCAGAGTCACTAGCTATATTTACTTGTGAGCTTATTTTATCACTGTTGTGAAGTTCTTCACTCATCTTGCACTATTTGTATTAATAATAATGGTAATAAAAAGAAAAAAAAAAAAAGAAACAGCTCATCAACTCAGCTATTCTCGAAAAGTAACACGGACGAAAAAATACTTACGCGAAACAGACGAGATACTGACTAAAATATGGATATGGCTTATCGATGTGTATCAAGAGCATTCTGATACATCGGGACATAAAGTATCGATACGGCAAATATCGATACATATCAGAGGAGATAATTGAAAGTCTGTTTTTGTAAACGAAATATCACCTATGAATGAACCCCTAATTAATGAGCCAATGAAAAGTAAGTACATCAGTGTATAGCATAAAAAAGCAGTTCATTTATTTAAGAATAATAAGGTGCCAATAATATAATCAATAAGAGCTTATAAAATAAATAATATTTTGACTAATTGTAGTATTGTCAAGATACAATTGCATTTTAATCACACTCAAGCTTACAGAATATTTAAATGCCAATCTTCTTTTGAAAGAGTGCTTGAAAATAGTAATTCTTGAAAATGACTAGGCGTCAATTGTGACCCTTTTTAGTTAGTATTTGTTCTACTTTAGTGAATTGACGTTTACCCGGTACAAAAGTAGCTATTACGGTTAAGCATCGTAAGCTTATTTTGACAGAGGTAAATCAGGTGTTAAGGTCCAAAATTTTATAGTATTTTCTTCTTTTGACAACACTGATTTTGATAAGTAGTAACTTAGATTCACCGGTAGACTATCCTTCTTACCTTTACGAGCAAGCCTTGCCATATCGGTTCTTCCTGTTTTTCTCAGCAGATCATCATGAAGCGAACTCAATAAAATGACATTTTACGACTGTAGCATAAAAAAAATGCATATTTATATCATCAATATAATATCGATATTTTGTTCGATATTTCAGTGAAAGTATGTATATGTGTTAATATCGACTATGCGTGATATCGATACAAAATACCGATATATCGAGTCAAAAATATCGATATTACAAAATATCGATACGTATCAGGCTGTCTGGCATCTAGAATCCCGGGCCGCATGATGCACACTCACTCAGAACCCTGCAGCTGCTTTTGACCGTAAGAGATCTAGACTGCGAAGTCCGCGCAATTCCGGCACCCCTGCGCGAATCCCCAACGAACCGCGAATCGAGTCAACCCGAGCGAAAAAACGACGATTCGCAACAAACGCGCGCCGTGTATTATTGCACCCATCGTCGTTTACCCCCGGGATCGTTTTACCGATCGGCGAACGCGTATCCCGCGCCCGTATCCTCAAATCCAGCAAATCGCCGTCGTATAATACAACTCTCGCCCGTTCACCCGAAACCGTCCGGCATTGTAAGACACACACACACACGCACGAACTCTGTACATAAGTCCTGCAGCAGTGAGGCAATAAACGCGCAACGCAAATTTGCATCCCGGCCCCTCGGAAACCGTACACGTACGGAGGGGGAGCGCGAGCGGATCGGAAGCACGGCTCTAATTGGTCGGCGCCATTATCGTCCGCCGGAGGCTCTACTGTTCCTCCGGTCGTTGTACGGGCGGGGGGGTCGTAAACTGCGGTAAAGGGGTAGGGGAGCGCTAAAGAGCCGGTTTTACTGTTACGAGGTGTTTTAGGGGTAATCGCTGGGAGGAGGGGGGGGGGTCAGAGTGCGCGCGGCCGTTGGTTTTACGCCCCCGCGCTCGAATACGTTCGCGGTTCTTCCGCGGTGCAATTAAAACCGCTCGGGGGAGGATTGCGGGCGGCTTCCGTGCGTCGTCGTTTTCGCGCCGCGTGGGGTGAATTTATCGCGCGCGGTTTGTGAATTAATTGCAGTAGGGGAGGGATTTTCGGTTTCCGCGCGATTTTCTCCTTGATTTTCCTATGTAGCTGTTTGTAGTTGGGAGTACTTTTGGTTGGTACGATGATTGTTGTACGTAAGACGTGCAGAGGGAGAAAAACAGCATGGATAAGTCGTTTGCGAAGGAAACTCAACCTTTAGCGAGCGAAATTATTAACCTTTGACTGTTCGCTTCGGGGGAAAAGGATGGAGTAAGATAGAAAAAAGTACTTTTGAAGCAAGATTATGAGTTTGTACAAAGTTACAGTGTTGTGAAAGTAAATGGTACAACGAAACGTTCGTAAATATAAGATGTGCATCAATCATCATTGTACTGGGTATTAACAGTCTGATAATTGATGCGCTAAGAGTATATCATAGTGTTTTAGGCAAAAGAAAAGCTGAACGACAATCTCGCGTGGCTCAACCATACGCTCATCATGCAAGGAGCAATTACAAAAATAGCGCGCACAAAAAACCCTCTGGTCATTAAATTCTGACTCGCGAGTCGATAGGATCAAAGTTACGCGGAACAAATTAGAATCTTATACATTTACGCGCGCGCACCGAAATACAGAAACACGTATACGCAGTGTAAATTCTAGAGCCGGGAGCTTGCAATAATCGTAAATTTTCCGGGCCACTTTCGCACCTTCGACACTATACCCGCTATCTGAACGACCTCTCCACCGGGGTATTATGCACAGGCGCAGGGACATCAAAGGCCGCCCCCTCCGACCCGAGGATCCGTACAAAAATCAATAAGAGCAGTATTTATGCACGCTCGTGCTGGAACTCAGTACCCAAACTACACCTATACATGGGTGGAAGAGTGGATGCCCGCGACTTTGTACTCCGGGCAGAGGACGCGCTCGCGTTTTCGCTCCTCTCGCTCGCAAACTCGTTGAGGGAACGGAGTATAGTGTTTTTTTTTTTGTTTTTTGTTTTGTTTTTACCGATCGCTGCCGGTGCAAAGCTGCGCCGAGACTCGCTAACCACCGTGCTACAGAATCACCACGGAATTCACGCTCACGGTGCGATTTGATAATAACGAAACAACGAGTCCCTCGCAGCACAAAGGGACATTTAAAAGTGGTTTATCCACGCGCGCGCTCGGCTGCTCTTGCATATTCCATCGACACACCTGCTTCTGCGTGCGCGATGCAACGCGTGCGTGCGCGCGGCTCGTAATCAAAGCCGTACCGCCGATCATCGCACCGTGTGCGCGCACTCGCGGGAGCCCCGCGGGCGGGAGATGGCCATCGGAGATTTATGCGGAGCACCGGCGCGCGGGGGTAGGTTTTATCGCCCCCGCCCCCCGCTGCTACAATCCCCCCCCCCCCCCCCCCTCCCTCCCCGACCGTGGTGACCGTTCGTACGGATGGGTTGCGCGTGGGCTCGGGACGATAAGGGTGGCCGCGTCGGGCTTTTGTTCGCTGCTGCTGCGAGACTTTGGTTCTGCTTTTGTTTCGAACGAAGGTGATGACGCGGGAATCGTATTGGTGATTTCGAAAAATCGGCGGCGTGCGCACGCGATTGAGAACATTTGAAGAATTCGGAATGGAAGCAAGAAAGGATCGCGGTGGAGATTTTTCTTTTCAAAACACTTTTTGGCTTTGGTCTTGGGTTGCAGCCAATTTGTCAACACACTCCTGAGAGAATGTCTGTGACGCGCCCGAAGGAGTTTTAATGAAAAATATAAATAATAATAATAAGTATCTGCTGGGGCCCGAAAAAGCGTAGGAAGCGCAGGGAGATTGCGTTATCGCACGCGGGGCGTGCATCTCGGCGCGCGACTTACAAGTTGGCCGGTCGTCGTCGCCTCCTCCCGTGCGCAGCTTAGCAAGGGCCCCGGGGAAATGGGATACCCGTGTACTCGGGCTACTCGTAGAGGTAGCGTGGACCCCCCTGAGGCTGTTTGGTGCGAAGGGCCAGATGCGATGGGGAGGGAGGGGGGGGGGACGACTGGACTGTTACGGACGACAATTTGACGATGTGGTGTTTGGTAGCAGTAGGTGGCGTGCTTATATGGTCGTCGATCGGTTCGGCTACATCGGACGATCAGCGTTTTGTGTCCTGCTGTCTTCGGATTATTATTCTCCCAGGAGAGTTTTGGTTGTAGGTTTGAGAACTTTTGATCACAATTTCAAAATCCCATTAACTAGAAGAAAGAAGAAACAAGAAATGCATATTCATATTACGATAGTAGACCGCTGTTATTGTACATCGTCACAAGTATATTTTTCACGCGCGTTTATTTAACTCGTATACAGTCTGTCCATCTATCTGTCTGTCTGTCGGTGACGGGACGGATTTTTAATCTACATGTAGATCAGTTAAAAAGCTTCTTTTTTTTATTCTTTTTTTTTTTACAAAAATACCTAGTATGGGTAAAAACGTATTATGGGTCGTGCAAACGATCTACTTTCAAGTTTATCTGTATAACATTATCTTGATAATATTTTTACCTGTTTCATGGCATTATAGATTTCATTATCGACAAGTTTTGGCGGTATTTCGTAATAAAAAATGCACTTACTTGATCGACGCACTGTCTAATTCAGAGCGTAAAGATTAATGGTAAAGTCGATCAAAAAACTTGATTAAATAGAATGTTAACATTATATTATATTATATTATATGAATTATCTTAAGAATCATTCATACATAAGTTCTTTTGTCTATAATAATAAGTATTATTATTATTCCTATTATTATTATTATTATTATCATTATTATTATTATGGTTTGTGAAAATAACATGGTTAATAAAAAAAGTGTGGTAAGATGCAACATAGTACAAAGATTACAGTTTATTGATTGAAATAGATTGTATAAAATATACATGCAACCTCCACAAAATTTTCTGAACATGAAATCGTAGACTAATTAGAAAAAATACTATCGTTGATAAGTTTAAAAAATTTTTTTTTTCTTGACAGTATTTCCAATTGCGCAGCTTAAAACGAAAAATCTTAAAGTAAGTACAATAGCAGTTATAAACAGTATAACGATATCGGCCTTTCCAAAAGAAGTATTGATTAAATAACACACTAATCGAATCCACATTTTATCTGGAACTCGTACTCAAGTGTTCCTTCGTAATTTGATGATTAAACATTGTACAAAAATGTCTTTATCAAAAATGTCAAATCAGTGGCAACGACAAAGCTGAGACCAACGAATCTTTTCTGTAACGTCAAGTTACAGTAATTTTTTCCTGATTAAACGTTAACAGCCGATAATTTGTTGATTATATAAACGCCTTTTTTTGTCAAGAACCTCAATCAGTAAATGATGAAGGGAAAAATTACCATAATGCTCCAGTAATAGATGTAGTTGATTTGTTAATCACAACTTTACCCTACCGTTGCTTTAACGACGAAAATTCCTGTAACTTTTTTGTCCGTGTAGCAAATTTTTACTTAACATTAGGCTCACTATTCTATACATACATACAAAACCATACAGGATTTTTAGACACTATCAGAATATAAAAAAATGTCCGTTATAAGGGTCATCAACAGATTTTATAATTAGATTAGATTTCTTGGTAAAAGCTTTTTTACATCCGCAATTTTCGCACTTGTATGGACTCACACTAGTGTGTATGTAGTACACACTGTATACACATATGTACCGTAAGCTTGTACTGGCAAGTAAATGCTTTCTTACATTTAGGGTTTTTGCACCGTTAGGGACGTACGACAATATGTGTACGCACGTGAACTTTAAGATTACCGCAAACAGCAAATGTTTTTCCACATCCAGGTTCTTCGCACATATAGGGACGTTCTCCAGTGTGTATTCGTGTATGAATTTTAAAATGGCTTCTTTGAGAAAATGCTTTTCCACATCCAGGTTCCTTACACTTATAGGGGCGCTCGCCAGTGTGTACCCGAATATGCTTAATAAGGTATGTTTCAAGAGCAAAATCTTGTCCACATTCGTCACAATTATAAGGAAACTGACCAGAGTGTCTACACATATGTCTTGTGAGAGTACATTTTGCAGCAAATGTTTTTCCACATCCAAGTTCTTTACACTCATAGGGGCGCTCGCCAGTATGTGTACGCATATGTTGTATGAGATTAAAAGTTTGAGCAAATGCTTTTCCACATCCAGGTTCCCTACACGTGTATGGACGCTCGCCAGTATGTACACGGATGTGTCTTGTGAGCTCCCCATTTCGAGCAAATGCTTTTCCACATCGAGATTCCTTACACTTATAGGGACGCTCGCCAGTGTGTACACGAATGTGCCTAATAAGGTAAGTTTTACAAGCAAAGTCCTGTCCACATTCGTCACATTTATAAGGACACACGCTAGAGTGTGTACTTATGTGTTTCATGAGATTAGATTTTACAGCAAATGCCTTTTTACATCCAGGTTCTTTGCACTTATAGGGCCGTTCGCCAGTATGTCCACGCATGTGTACGTTGAGATCCCCTTGTTGAACAAATGCTTTTCCACAACCAGGTTCTTTGCACTTATAAGGACGTTCACCAGTGTGTCTTCGCGTATGAATTGTGAGATACCGTTTTTGAACAAATGCTTTTCCACATCCTGGTTCCTTGCACTTATAAGGACGTTCATCAGTGTGTGCTCGCATATGAATCATGAGATTTTTCCTTGCAGCGACAGCTTTTTTACACCCGCGTTTATGAGACATATAGGAACTATTGCCAACTTTTGTATCCATGTGTCTTGAAGATGACCACTTAGACCTGAATCTGACTTATATCATACGTTGGTGTTAAATAATTCAGAGTTCTGCAAAAAAAAAATCGTTTTGTTTTTCAGAAATCAAATTAGTAATATACTTGAAGTGATTTATAATATTTGTGGATGAGCCTTACCTATTTATTGCAATATTTGTAACAATCGTATTTTACTTCAATGGAATAGCCGGTAAATACTCTATTTATAATTATTTTAGGCTAACAATCTCATATTTACATTTTCCCGAACCAGTTCTGATTGTTTCGGTTTTTGAAGTCGCTATGATACAGAGCCTCTAACGCATGTTTAAAAGCTTTATTAACACATAAATTAAGTGCACACTAATATTATAAATTGCTTACAATCAGAAGTCTCTCTCACGAAATGTTGTAAAATGTGGAATAGATATAACCTTGCATGTAGTCAAATTTTCCAATGTAGCACAACTCTCTGTTCGAGTCATAAACTGATCTGTAATGTGTTACTTTTTACATCCACGTTTATGACACATATAGGAACGATTTCCAGCTTTGGTATCCATGTATCTTTGAGATGACCACGTAGACCGTAATCTGACTTATATCATACGGTGTTGTAAAATAATCTAGAGTTCTGTAAACAAAAATCGTTTTGTTTTTGAGAAATAAAATTAGTAATATACTGGAAGTGATTTTAATTATTTTTGCATGAGCTTTACCCACTTATTGTAATATTTATAAAAATCTGATTTCACTTGAATAGAATAGCCAGTAAATACTCTATTCAAAGTTATCTTAGGCTAACAATCGTATATATATTTTCCTGCACTAGTTCTGATTGCTTTGGTTTCCAAAGACGCTATGATACAGAGCCTCTAACGCATAATGTTTGAAAACTCTATTTGTACTTAAATGAAGTGCATACTAATAGGAGTTACTTAGAAGTCCCTCTTACGAAATTTTGTAGACTGCGGACTAGAAACAGTGACTCAATTGATAACCTTTGATGATAAGCTAGTGACTCGATACTATGAATTTATTATTATCCTTAGAGAAATATTAGTCATTGAAAGTCAGCACCCGAATTTTTAACTGTAAATGTACTATTTAGTTAAATATTATGAATAAAATCATATTAAAGCATTAAAGCTAGTAATAACGTTTTTTTAGTAGCATTATTAAACAATCATTTTGATATATTATATTTTCACATTATGAGAAAAAAGTTGAGTTGGATTTCAGTAAAGTTCTCGAATGCTTGAGCATTGACAAATGAAAAACTGCAACTGATTTCAACAGAAACCACTACTCAAATTTCACTGTTGTAGGTTAGATTTTTGCCTACGCTGATAAATTTTCCCTTCTAATTTTTGTCAAAAATTAAGACGTAATCGTTTGCCATCGTTTTTTTAACAACTGTAAGTATACAATTATCTTAACAAAAATATATATTCATCAACTTATCCGGGAATGTAGATATCTACATATATTAGCATGCATGTGTCAATGACTATAAACAGTAGGAATTGTAAATATATATATAGATTTCTCAACTACGCCTGACCGCGCATCGGGATTGCGCACTTACGAAAAATTTACTTTGGGATTTAAGATATAAATTTTTCTGCACTTCTAGAATCTGGAAATATTTTATTTTACTTCCAGAATCACAAAATATGTGGTGCTTACATCGAGATTCTCGATGTATAAGTACATTGTGTTATACGATGTCGTCACTTTGTATCTCAGCTTTGAGTTAGTACATTGTTTTCCGCGTTCAGTTAGATTTTTCTCGAAGTTTAGCACACCAGTTAAATTTGTCTCGCAGTGTAGCACCAATATCCAGGGACGTCATTACAGCCCTGATAGCCATGGTGCGATCCAGGGCTCGCTAGGACCTAGCCATGGATTTCCATGCCTCGATAACGACAACTTTTTTTTATAATAAACTCAAAATTTTCATCATCTGACAACTACTTTCTAATGATTACTTTGTTTCAACAAACAACATTTCACACAAGATCAACTTTTAACGAGCCTTTATTGTCAAATGAAAAAAAAAAAAATATCTATTTAAAAATTGTATATATTATCACTCTTACCAATGAACTAAAAATAATCGAATGATCTTGTTGTTGTATGAATAATGGGCGATTGTGGAAGGTAATATTAGTGATTATCGTACATAATTGAATAGGACTCAATAAATTAGTTTTTTTGCCTTCCAACCTCAAAATAGCACCTTCGCCGCTTGATTTTAGGTTCTCAGGCAAAAAAATAGTATACGTGACTCGTTTGAAAAGGCTTCTTTACGAACCTCGTAAC
>JAPYYV010006362.1:0-17701 GCA_030522625.1 Copidosoma aretas | reverse complement strand
TCAACTGTATAATATAAATATGCAGATAATGAAAAGATCGTACCTTGTTTACCTTAAACACTGTGTTCTTTATACTAGGTGAAAATTAATTTATGCATAGAACATTAATTTATTTAATAAATGGTAATCGTTTTCGTCGATTTTCTCTTTTGTTCTTTTCATTTTTGATAAGATTATCACTATTATTATGTTATTGTTATGAGTGAAAAATATGTTATAAGTTTTTTAACACAAAACAATTTAATATTATACAAATAAGTATAATAATGAGGCGGAGGTTAGACTGTCACATAAAAATTAAATATTTATTTAAAATGAGTTTTAAAATTTTTATTGGAAGTATACAAATTTTTTATTTATTTTCTGATTCTTCAACTTGAATTTTAAATATTTAGTACATATAATTAAATGTAAGAAATATTTATGATGTCGTCATGACACGTCGGTGTCGCCGGCAGAGCAGCAAAGCCAGCATGTATATATGTATTATTTGCTGCTGCCTTGCAGATACGCTTTTTTTTCTTGTACGGACAGCTCTGGTTCGCGCTAGTTACAAGGGAAGAAAAGCGTAAGTGCAAAAGGTTTTTTCGATTTGGAATACAAGGCTGAGCTCACCGACTTTTCACGTTTAAAAAAAGCGTAAGTGCACTTACGGCTTTTTTCCCCGGTAATCCAGGCCGAATTATCAAATTTTTGTCACTTACGCTTTCTTTCCGCGAGGTGGCAAATTTTTATCGAATTTTAATTAATTATTATGAATAAACAAATAAACGTGCCGGATTATTGAAAACACCACTAAACGTGGAATTTTCCGACGAATCGATTAGTATAAATAACTCATTTTCGACAAAAATGTCACGGCTTTTTTCCCTGGGACGGCAGCATATTTTCAAAGTGATTTTATTAATCTATAATTATGAAAAATCAGGTATTTAATACTTTTCGATCGAAAAAATTATAACTTAAGCGAATAAACAGTTTTATGTTACAATCGTTTAATATTATTATTGACTATTTCCTTTATTTTAGCCTTATTTAGGTACTAAGATTTTGTTTAAAATCAGAACTCGAAGCATGTACGATTATTTTTCTAAAAAGCGAGATTGTGTGAGTTTCTATCAAAAAATAGATACAAAGATTTTTAATAGACATTATCAAATTGTTAAAACATGTATTATATTTAATATATAACTGGAAACTCCTTTTACTTTCACTCGTAAATTGATTTTTTCGGGTAAAGAATCATCGTTACTATCCAATTTTGGATTTATCGTATGTATTAGTTTGCTTCCTCGTAGAGAAAACTTTGTATCAGTAAAAAAAAGTTTAGTGGTAATACGTTAGAAAGGTCTTATACGGTGTCAAAACTGAAAAAGTACCATTTTTAAAAAACGTCCGTGTGTGTGTGTTTGAAGGGGGGGGGGGGGGCGTGTTATCAGTCGGACTCTTGCGACCGATTGCAATGATCCAGAGCTCAAAACGTTAAGCTTTTTATTCTAATGGCAGCTTAGAATAAGCATATAAGTTTTATACCTTATTAATGTTTTTATAACGATTTTATGGTCAAAAAACGGTTAATTCTACTTTTTTAAGGGTAAAAAAATCAAACTTAGAACTCTCCATAGAAACATCTGATATAAAATAAAAGAAGCTTTGTTTTAAATTTTTAAACATCTCTATAAGTTATTTTGATTGGTTTGTATCACAGAAAGACTACACTTTTTGTGCAAAATCAGTCATGTATCTTAAATCGAATAAAGTGTTGTGATTATAAATGTATTTGTATGAATTTTTTTACTCGTCATTCTAACTATCTAGGAGATAATTTGAGTTTTACATCTCATTGAGGTTTTTATAAAGATTGTTATAAATAAAAATCGGGTTTTTTACTTTATTAAAATTGAATAAAACTCATTTGAATTTCTAAATAGTATGATCTATTAAAGCTTCAAAACGCTTTACTTTGCATTTTAAATCATCTTAAATCCATTTTGCTTCCTTATAAAGGAGGCTTTGTATCAGTAATAGAAAAGTTTCGGGGAAATACGTTAGAAATGTCTTATGCAGTGTCTAAAGTGAAAAAATACTAGTTTTGGAGTAAGCACGTCTCTGAGTGCGTGTGTGTGTGTTTGTATAATCAGACCTATCTTAGAAACATTTTGACCGAATTTCGACTTTAACAATCCAGAGCTTAAAATATTTGGTTTTATGCTTCACGAGGTTCGGGAGTAATTTGAAAATGCAGAGATGGCAATGATAGTGATTTTTCTGGATAGTCTGGAAAACGACTTATATAAATTATTCTAATATTTGTTGTAGGTTACTTTGAAAAGAATGATACAAATGAAAACAATTATGATAACATAGGCTCTTATGGAACGTAACCTCGATTTTGTCGTTTACATAGACAATGTTTGGTTTCATGCTTCACGAGGTTCTGGAGTAATTTGAAAATGCAGAGATCGCAATGATAGTGATTTTTCTTGACAGTCTGGAAAACGACTTATATAAATTATTCTATTATTTGTTTTAGGTCACTTTGAAAAGAATGATGCAAATGAAAACAATTGTTATAACATAGGCTCTTATGGAACATAACCTCGATCTTGTCGTTTCCATAGACAATTAATTTTTTGTTTTTTTTTGTTTTTGTTTTAATAACAGCAGAAGCATGTGGTTGAAGAAGCTTTGTCCTAATTCATTGGCAGTTGTCTTTGTATTAGGCATGATTGTGTAACAAATATTGAACTTGCTTAGTTTGGAGTAAAGAGTATGTTGTATGTGTATAATCTATTATTATACACACGCACGACCAATTTAAAAAGTATACGTTCGAAAAATCTGAAACTGGATCGTTATGATCATTTTTTTTACTAATTATATTAGTTGATTCGTACTAAAAACAAGAAAAATTTTGTCTAAGACAATAGTATAATAGATAATACGCTTCTTGTAATATTTGTCAAGCCTTCGATATGACCTACCAATAATATTATTAGAGATTGGTTATATCGCAATTGCGTCGTGGTAAACATGTGAATTAGATTTCTTATAACTTTTAAAAGCGTGACAGTTAAAAAACAATGCGATAATGAACATTGCAAATTACCGTTAAAACACTTTCTAAGAATCTTACGAAATAAATTTAGCAGCACTTGCTCAGCAAAGTCAGTGATTATGCAGAGTTACGTGAAAAATAGGAAAACTGCAATGCAAAGAGATCCAGTCGATGCGTTTTCTACACTTCATTTTAAAACAAACTATAAAGCACTTGACAATTATTTTCAGAATCTTTGACATTATATCTTTCACCCAATTTTCTACTTATACCATTTTTTTTTTTTTTTTAATCTACTGCTTTTCTCTTACTTTTCATGAAAATAGTAAGATTTTTATGTCAGCTAAGACTGTTCGTGGTCTTAACTAAATTTTTTGTTTTAATTGCTTTTATTTATTATATGAACTAAATAATTTACATATTGCTTAGCTATTATTATTATAAATTATCATTTTGGCCAAACTACTGGCTTTTCTTAAATGGTGTTCTCTAAAACTTTTAGTCTTTTTTTTTCTAACTTCTTTGGCGTCTTCCGAGAAAACGCAAATCAGCATGCATATGGAATTTTTGCAGAACTTGATAGCTGTGTACAAGTAATACGTAAATAGAATTTGGTAAGTAATACCATGGACTGACATCAGCTTTAGCTGTCTAAAGACAGTCATTTTCAAATTTTTAAGAATCATCATATTGTCCCAAGAAGAGTACTGTTAAAGTAACGTAAAGTCGCTGTAAAGAATCGTCTTATAATGCTACGACAAAAGTCATGAAGATACAAAAATAGAAAAAAATATCAGATTATCACTACTCCACGATTTTCAATAATATTTAAGTTTTATTGTACGCTTGCTAGGTTTCATATTCAAATTGTTTAATACAAAGCGAGTAAGATCAATTAAAAATTTATCTTTATAATCGTTTACCGATGGTCTCCAAAAAGAAACATGGACTTTTGTTAAAAATCAGTTGTAAATTGTACGGTTTCTTGTAAATGAGTAAATAAGGTGTAATATATCTGTATTTGCCGGATAAGAAACTTTTTATGCATAACTACCACTTGTTTGAACCAAAATAATAAGTCTTCTATTTAGCAACAATTTTTGTAAGATAGACTACGGTCACTAATATTAATTATGTTTATAGGTCAGCATACGTATGAATATGTACTATGCATAAGCATTTGTATATAAGTACACAAATTCATATATAAATACGTATCTGTGTATGTAAATGCTTGTTGAGATACCTGTTTTAGTTCTAACGTAATTAAAGTTGTCGAAAAAGGTGCTGGCTGTGTTGCTATCATTTGTTGAACGAAGATTTTGTTTTGAGCAGCCTACAAGAATTCCTAGCCGATCTCCTAATTCTTTAATTCTTTTTTCTTTTGTCTCCTTACAGCCTTAACTTTTATGCTTTTTTTCATTATCAGCAATTGATTACAAAAAAATTACTTATCATAATATTAAGATGCGAATACAACATAGATGGATGAAAACTATGTACTTTCCATTTTTAATTCCTAGTTGATATGAAACGTGCAAGGAGTACTCTATACAGCGGATTTTTGCAGGAAGTATGGGAATAAAAAAGTGCAACACTGCGTTAATGCTATTGTTTACAAGATAGTCTATATTATTTATGTTGAATATAATATTGTCACACAAGTGACAGTGTTTACTAGAAGAGTATGTCAAAGCTGTACATATCTTATATTACTGTGAACATATTATCACGTAAACTGAAATTTTTTTTTGGTTGCAGAGCAATTAAACTCAAACAATATGATATAAGAGCACGTGACTGTATAAAATATGAGATGTACAAAAAGGCGAATCTCGTAATAATTTAAAATGGCAGACAAGAATAAGGATTGGTACAAATTGTCTTTACAGCACGAGAGTCGTACTCGAAGTGATGCAGCGATGCCGATAAGCTGGAGTCACCGCACATACATAGAGTATGCGCACATACTGATAATTCAAGGAGTTAACTTGAGTCCAATTCACGTAGACATGAATTTGACCACTACCTTCCGCCAATTGAAGAGTATTACACGAATAAACTAATAAATGAAATAAAAAGGAAAAACTTGGATATCAATATTGGTAGTAAGTCACTTTGTGCTCGCTGGATCTCCAGGTCATTTTAATTCCAACGTTCATCCATTAATTTTGTTTGTCACCTGCACATATTAAAAAGTAATTATTGAACCATATAAAATATGTGTCTACAATTTAAACCAATTGACTAATTTTTGAATCTATCAGATATCAATTAAATCGACTGAAACAGAACGTCTGTTCAAATCAGACTTCATTGAATAGTGGCATTGAAAACTTCTTATGCAAGTCAAAGGGCAATAACTCAGAAAATATGTCAGCCTGTTGGCCTTTAGAATAAATCGAGCTAACTTCTATTAGTATTCTATTCAGTTGTTCCTTAACGTAATGCTCCTAAATTTTCGTTACATGCCTCAGTCTGCAACCACCACCTGTTTTCGTACGAGCTGTGGCGGCTTTATTATTACTTCTAAGAGTTAAAAGTATAAGTTACTTACTTTTTATCAAATGAATTAAATTCGTAAAAAAAATCATAATCCTTGACATGCTTTGGATATGGCTGTTTACTTAGCCTGCCAAGTAGACGAATACACGTAATTTTGTTTGTGTTCTCCATGCAGTTGAATCTCCGAATAATCTGACTACGTAGCCACTGGTTGTTAGCAAGTTTCTGCAATCAGCAAAACTTGCACCCGAATAAGCTTTGAATAAGTTAACAGGACCTTTATAACTTAAGCCTAAATAAATTTTTAATTAAGTAATCAAAGCCTAATATGCTAAAGATAATTATTTTATCATCAGTTTATTTGAAAATCCCGATAGGTCACTGATATAGAGATATAAAAAGATCCTAAAGTACTACCAAATACTTAAAACAGCTCTTGCTGGGTGGAAATCCCATCAAATCAGCGGCTTACTCTGCCCACGGCTTTAATATCATCCGCTTACCATTAATACCTGAGTCCAGTTTAAGGAAATTTATGCTTCTAAGATTCTTGGCACGCTCTAATAAAATCCCTTACCCCATTGTACATACCACGCCAAGAATACTCCCGAATGATCCGATCGTACGTCTTTTCCAAACTTTAATGGCCAGTCTAGAAGGGGCAAGGTGCATCGTGCATTACCTGTTCCCTACGTTTGGCAGCAACCACTAACCTCTAGTTCTCTTTCGGGAAAAAAATAAGATTTAGTAGCAGTTTGTATCCATAACTATATAGCTTTCCCTCCTTAATGCGCCAACCCTAAAACTTCTGTGAGATATCCTTGACCTTCTCCAGTGACCATATGTAGTCGGGATCCGATATTCCCTCAAATACCTCTACGGCTTATTTCTCCTCCTTATACAAATGAGACCACGCATCTGGCACACGGTTTAGGGCGCCCTTCCTGTGAACTATCTCGAAATACTACTGTTGCATCTGATAGTAGTTGTTTTCCAAATATATAGGTGTACATAAAAAGTTTGTATCCTTTAATAAAATAGGATTTAAACATTTTCATATAAATGTGTGATACTTGTTGTTACACAAGGTACATCGTAGATTTTTTTCTTAATTTTTCCCAATTTGTTGGTGGAGCTATCGCGTGGATAAAAAAACATTAGCCTTTCTATCTAAAAATTTCAAATTATATTTCGATTTTCATAAACAAAGGCTAGTTTACTTCTTTAGTGCAATACACACAAATTCACTATCGACGATTTTCTGAAAAAAGGCGTATTTTTGGATAAAAACTCGTTTGTTTATGAAAATCCTAAAAAAGATTGTAAACTAATGCATTTTCAACAATACATCAACTTTTTTAAGCATGTTAGAGATTATGAATTTGTAGGTATCTTACTGAAAAAAAAAACCAGCTTTTGTGTATAAATATCGGATTATTATTGAAAATTTTGTGATACAGAAACTGATTTTTTTTTATTTACGCAATAGCTGCAACAATAAATTATAAAAAAATTTGAAACAATTCACGATGTACCTTGTGTATTTACCAGTATTACACATTTATATGGAAATGATTGAATGCGATTTTATTAAAAAATATAAGTTTTCTTATATATTCCTATATATTGGGAAACAACTACCTTAATAGCCCATCTTGCCAATCGACTTGGTGGCTCTCTAAAGTTTTAAAACCATTTCAAAGCGATGTAGTCCGTAATGACTGTGAACTTGTACCCTGCTAAGTGCGGCCGTAACTTTTTAATGGCTTACATTGTGGCTAGGCACTCCTCTTCCTTTGTACTGTAATCTTTTTTTTTGACCTGATTAAATACGCTACTCACATATACTATGAGATACTCCACGCCGTCTCCAATCCCAGTTAGTACTGCCCCTAGAGCAAAATTACTTGCATCTGTTTATAAGTCAAACAGTTCAGCAAAGTCAGGCCATGCAAGTACCGGCGCCATGGCGCGCCATAGAAAGAGCCTTTTTTAATCTACTGAAAACCTCTTTTTGTCCTAGTCCTCAGATCCACGTCTGCTTTTTTTGCAGTAATTTGACCGGTGGCACTTTAAATTCCAAGTGCTGTTCGATGAACCGTGATTACCAACCCACCATATCTTGAAATCGCCGTAGTTTTTCGACGTTCTAAGGCTCTGGATAATTTAGTAACGGTTTCACCTTTTCTTGGTTAGGACAGAACCCCTTACTTTTCAATATCAAGCCTAAATACGTCAGCTGCGGGATGCGGAACTCGCATTTTTCCCTCTTTAATAATAGGCCAGCTCCTACCAGTCTCTCGTAAGCATTTATGGCCGCGATTATATTGCCCAAAAAATCAAACACATATGACCGTAACACCTCCCCGAGCAGGTTGTTAATCAGGCGTTGGAAAGTTATGGGAGCGCTCCTTATGCCAAAAAGCAGATGTTTGTATTGCCACAACCCCGACCACTGGACTCCAAGCGCCGACTTTCCTGCGTTAGGGGTACCTGATGATAGGCATGTTTAAAATCCTTCTTTGACAGGTATTTGGAGTCTCTTAATCGTTTAAGTATAGTATCCGTACTTAGCATCGGGTATGCATCGTGCTTTGTCCCTTTGCTTAGATCCCTCAATTTGATACAAAACTTATAAGTACCGTTCAACTTTTTGTGTAATACGGAAGCCTGACTGTAGTCACTAGCCAATCTCTCCATGATCCCGTCCCAAAATAACCAAACAACTTTCTTTAAGGAAATCTCGTGCATTTTCAGTAAAATTTTTCGGTCTTCGGTTAGCTTGTTGAATCGGCTCATCGACGGTCACCCAGGCATGTTAAAAATACCCGACGTCTGACAAACTTATAAGACTTGAGTCTAATAAGTCTGATAAGTCTGATAAGTCTGTTGAGTGCTCACTATACGCAGAGTCTGTTGAAAAACTCTTACCACTAGTTACCACTCATTTCCATGCTATAGGGATGGCGACCTAGCAAGCTAATCTCAGATGGCGCAACGGGTACTTAGCCTCCAACCAATGAGAACACTCGCACGATTTTTAAAGCTATTTCTGTTTTATACGTAAGAAAACTATGTTTTATTTAAAAAATATGTTTTAACTTCGATTTAAGGTGATATTATTACACACGAAGAATTCAAATGAACCTTTAAACGCATATTTCAAATAAAACATAGTTTTATTATGTTTAAAACAAAAATAGCTTTGAATATCGCGCTAGTGTTATCATTGGTTGTAGGCCAAGTACCCGTTGGGCTATGCAGTGTTGGGAAAAAGTTACCTTTCTGACGTGAGAAACATATATATCTGTAGAGCCCTAGTAATATTTGCCGCAGAACAGAACAGCAATCTTGATTCTGTCAGTACTGTCGGTTTTTCAGGGTACAGTGAGATGCGTCGATCGATCGACAGCAGAGTATCATGGATCGATAAGGTAGATTGCCATGCTGAAGAATTTGTCAGGCATTTTTTGCGATCTATTCAAATATACGTTTAAATGTTTGATAATGCACTAAATACTTAATTGATACCTTTATCATAAACAAAATAAGAACTAGTTCCAGGTGACCCAGAGCACTCAATTTTCTCACGGTTGAATTATTATAATTATCATCAATAATATAAGAACTAATACCAGGTAACCCAGAAAGCTCACTTTTGTCGCGTTTTAATTAATAACATTTTTATCAATAACACAAGAACTAATACCAGGTGACCTAGAGCACTGAGTTTCCTTGCGTTTTATTTGATGATCACATTATTTGTAATAGCATAAAAAATAAAACCAGTTAATACAGAGCGCTCAATTTTCTTGCGTTTTAAGTATTTAGATTATTGTTAATAGCATAAGAACTAACACCAAGGGACCAGAGCGCTGACTTTCCTCGCATTTTAATTGATGGCATTATCAATATTAACACAAGAACTAATATCAGGTGACCCAGAGCGCTGACTTACCTTGTGTTTTAATAAATGACATTATTTTTAATAACATAAAAACTAAAACCAGTTAACCAAGAGCGCTCTTTTTTCTCACATTTGAATTGATATAATTATCATTAATAATTTAAGAACTAATACCAGGTAATCCAGAAAGCTCAATTTTGTCGCGTTTCAATTAATAACATTCTCATCAATAACATAAGAACTAATACCAGAGGACCCAAAGCGCACACTTTCCCTCCGTCTTAATCAATAATATTATTTATGAGATTAGCATTACAAACTGTCAAATTTGAGCACTTATTTGCTGGGCTCAATTGATTATAAGTGCATCATTCAAATTATAAGCAACGGAATCATATAAATTCCTGCTTACTACTTGTAATTCTGGTATTATAAACAACGCATTAATCATCTTAAATTTTCTTCGCAGCAAATTATTCTACACCAACACGTTATTTATATTTCTGGCATCCAGAAAAAAGAGGTTAAGTCCATTTTTTGAAAAAATCTAGTTAGCAGTGGATTTTACATCCTAAGTCAGTCCTATACTTGTAAAAAACGTCCCATAAGCTAAGTCAACCTATTTTGCGCGATATCGAAGATTGAAAAAGGGGATAATTTCAATCGGGAAAAAAGCTGTTCCTGGAAAAAGAGGATGATTCCACTGGGTTTTGTGTTTTCTTCAGTTGGTCGATGACAGTGAGGGACAGAGACGAATGAGAGTTGAAAGGTAGACGTATTCACACAAATTAATTTTTACTTGCATTTGATGGCGCCCCAGTAATTATTCATATCAATTTTGAGTCGTGAAAATCGGATTTTTCCATTTTTTTTACTGTTTTGCTTATAACTTTGCTTCAAAAGGTCGTAAAGAGTCGCTTAAAAAAAAAAAAAAAAATATTGCTTGAAAAAAGCTGAAATGTTTTTTTTGTCTTTAAAAAGATAGTAAGGATCACAAGTTATGCTGATTTTAAGTCTGTCGGTAGTTGACGAAACAAAATTTTTATTGGATTTGTTGGTTTTCAAGTTTATTTTCGTTATAACTTTTGACCCTTACCATCTATTTGGTCATATAAAAATATATTGTAGTTGTTTTTGCGACCTTTATTCTCGTTTATCAACAGATTCTTTACAACATTTTCAAGCAAAGTTATTGGCAAACTAGCAAAAAGAATTACAAATAGTTTGTCAAAAATGTATTTATTTTGCCTATAACTTTGTTTAAAAGCTAGAAGAGAGTTGATTAACAGAAGGAAATAAATGTTGCAATAATTGCTACAATTCCTTTTGTTAGGCCTACGGAAAAGATAGTGAAGGTCAAAAGTTACAGTCCAAAAAAGCTAAAAAATTAGCAAATTTTAACCATTTTAACTTCTCTCCCAAGTTTGAAATGATAATAACTTATGATAAAAAACATCTTTTTGGACGCTTAAACAAAGAAAATTAGGCTATTTTAGGCAAAATCTACTTTCTTTTCTGGATTCACTGTTTTTAGTACTTATGTTATTCATAATAATGTTATTAATAAAAACGCGAGAAAATTGAGCACTCTGGGTTAACTGGTTTAAGTTTCTATGTTATTAATAGTAATGTAAATAATTAAAACGCGAGAAAATTGACCGCTCTGGGATAGCTAGTTGTAGTTCTTATGTTACAAATAATAACCTAAATAATTATAACGCAAGAAAATTGAGCCTCTAGGTTAACTGGTTTTAGATTTTATGTTGTTAAAAATAATGTCATTAATTCAAACGCAAGGCTAGTCAGCGCTCTGGGTCACCTGGTAATAGTTTTTGTGTTATTATTGATAATGTCATTGATTCAAACGCAAGGAAAGTCAGCGCTCTGGGTCCCTTGGTATTAGTTTTTATGTTATTAACAATAATCTAAATAATTAAAACGAAATAAAATTGAGCGCTCTGAGTCCACTGGTATTTGTTCTTATGTTATTGATAAGAATGTTATTATTTAAAACGCGACAAAAGTGAGCTTTCTGGGTTACCTGGTATTAGTTCGTATATTAATAATAATAATTATATTAATTCAAACGTGAGAAAATTAAGCACTCTAGGTTAATTGGTTATAGTTCTTATGTTATTAATAATAATGCCATTAATTGAAAGGCGACGAAAGTAAGCGCTCTGGGTACCCGGTATTTGTTCTTATTTTGTTCATAATAATGGTATCAATTAAGTATCTTGTGCAATATTAAACATTGAAACGTATATTTGAATAGATTGCCAAAAATACTCGACAAATTCTTCAGCATGGCAATCTACTCTATCGATCCATGATACTGTGTTGTTAATCGATCGACGGATCTCACTGTACCCTGAAAAACTGACGGTACCGACAGAATCAAGATTGCTGTTTTGTTCTGCGGCAAATATCTCTAGGGCTCTACAGATATTTATGTTTCTCACGTCAGAAAGGTTAGTCCTAGAGAATATCCAAAATTTGGACGGAACTTTTACCCAACACTGGATAGCCCAACGGGCACTTAGCCTCCAACCAATGAGAACACTAGCACGATTTTCAAAGCTAATTTTGTTTTAAACGTAATAAAACCATGTTTTATTTAAGAAGTGTATTTTAAGGCTTATTTAAGATTCACTTGTGTAATAATATTACCTTAAATCGAAGTTAAAACATATTTTCCAAATAAAACATAGTTTTATTACGTATAAAACAAGAAAAGCTTTAAAAATCGCGCTAGTTGTTACGGACAGAATAAGCGTGTACTTGAGTGATAGAATCTCGTAAGATTCTTCTGTTGTTGGCATTCATTATTGTAAAATTATGTAGGGTGGATAAGAGAAAAAATGAGGGACGTTGTCGAGGAAACTTGAATGGTTGATTGTTCAGTTGCTAAAGAAGTGAGTCTGTGTGTAACCTTTGTATTGAAAAATTCCATTGCCGATTAAAGTTATAGTTGAAAGTTTAGTTTTGAACTTTTCCCTTCATCTCGTTTATTTTCTGCGCTGTAGTTTTTGAGCAGCTACACTAGTGTTCTTATTGGTTGGAGGCTAAGTATCCGTTGCGCCATCTGAGATTAGCTTGCTAGGTCACCATCCTCATAGCACGATTATGAGTAGTACCTAGTTGTAAGAGTTTTCAACAGACTCTGCGTAGAGTGAGCACTCAACAGACTTACCAGACTTATCAGACTCAGGTCTGATAAGTCTATGTGACTTGAAAAGTTTTTAACAGACTTACCAGACTCATCAGACTTATCAGACTCAAGTCTTATAATTCTGTCAGACGTCCGGTATTTTTAACATACCTGCGGTCACCTCAATCACACGTTTAGTAAGTAACGTTTCTCTCAACGGCTTTTCAGCCAGTTTTAGGATGCTGTCCACCAGCTACTGTATTTGAAACTTTATTTCCTCTCGCTTCTCTGTATAAATTTCACTTAACCCAGCGTATTCGGTTAGAAACGGCATTTTTGACGCCTATTCTATATTTTTGAAAGACTGCCACTCACGTTTTAAAAATCTCGTCCAAAAATGATATCCTGGTTGATGTCAGTAACGGTTTTGACCTGGGTCTCTCGTGCCTGGACGTTAATCTCGCAGCTGATCTTAAAAAGGCCCAGCACCTTGGACAGAGTCACGTTCACGCTAACTATCACGGCATTCATCGGCCTCAATCGATCGTTGAACCGTTTGGTCAACCGTGGCCTGACGAGTGAAGACTCTGCTCCCGTATCTAAAAGCACACTGTACTTATGTCCGCCTAAAACTACCGCGAGGTACCGTATGTGTTTACTGCTACTACTGACAGTATATTCAGTTTTCTGCCTGCCTAGATTCCTCTCTTTTTCTTTCTTTGGGTGCCTCTCGAGTTCAAACGGCTCGTATGTCTGGCACAACAGAGCTGTTCCCATTTGTTCGGTCGATTCCGAAGTCTCACTGTCCGACCCGGAAGATCTGACCTTATTGCCAGACACCACATCCTTTTTCTTCAGGACTACGTTCAAGCTTTTGTCCCAAAAATTTGTCTTATCCTCCTTTTTTCTTTATTTTCAAACGTTGTGGTGAAGATGTTCTGGAGATCCTCCTCATTGATCTTCTTGGGTTCTCCTCCGTTTCCCGAGGTTGAGATCTTCTCGTGTTTCTCCTCTTTCTTGTCTTTTCATTCTATTGTAGTCCTGACGTTGTCGGAGTCGGGCTCCTAAATTTTCACTCTAAGACAAGTTTTCTTGAACCTTTACCTTTCTCTCTCTCCACCTCGTCGAGTCGGATGTCGTAATCTTTATCTGTACCGGAGATGTTTGTACACCATATCTTCTTACTTTTCTCTTTTTTTTTATCATTTGCACTCTGTCTCCCAGGATTGCCAGATGTGATTGTGATCCTTCCATGCGACATGGCTGCTCTTCTTTCTCCTCTTCAATATCTTTCTTCAAGAGCAACACGTCAAGCATCTTGCTCAACTTCACATACTCCTTCTCTGGCCTGTGGGCCGGTTTACCTTTCTGCTTTCTGGGAGCTCACCTGTTCCACTATTTCTTTGACTTATCAAGACTCTTCTGGGAGTATTCAGCCGCAGTCGTGGCATTGTCAATTTCTTCCCCCAGGTGACCAGGGGTCGCTAGGCACCTCGTCTGACCTAGTAGTTTCGCTCTTCTCGTCTAATTATATCAAAGGCTTTATGGTCGTTAAACTTAGCCTTTCATCCGTCCGTTGGCTCCCCCTTTTCCTATACTTATTTCTTTTTTATTCTCGCTGTCAAGCCACTGACTACGACCCTCACTGGAACTCCTTCTCTTCAATGCCTTTAGGGATCGGAAAGCGGGGATTTCAAAATCTCGCAAGTGTACCAGAATGCGCACTTTTGGCATGACAAGATAACTACTCCGACAGTCCCACAAACCTGCCAACTAATTTCAAGTTTCACCTTGGCTTTGGCCTGGGCACTTTTAGAGAGGAATTTGTACGTAAGATATCGTTTGGTCCAGTACGCGTAACAGATAGCCTACGGGCACTTAGCAAACGATGTCTGACGGCCATGCAGGTACAACAGATGGTAAAAACTCTCTTCCCTTGGGAGCCTCGTTCCTTTTCGCGGTCTGCTTGGGAACAGTCCCACCCGGAGCATAATTGATCTCTTGGCTGGTGGGCCGATCTCCTTCCTTGACCTTGTCTCCCGACATTTCAACATCTGCTTATCTCTCGTCCCCTGCTTCAAGACTTGGGCCCATCATGGTGATGTTTTCATCTTAACAAAGCTTTGAATCAACTTCGGAGGTAACACAAAGACTAGCGATCTATTTAGGTCCTTTGCAGTGGCCATCTTTGGATTACTAACGGGCCCAATTTCCTGCTTGCTTCCCCCTTTTCCCTTCTTTTTTCCCTTGTTCTTTGCTACTGGGGAACCCTGATTTCTCTCTTTATTCTCACTTACATCCTTTGTAACTGTGACCTCGACCTTCATGACTTGGGCACTAGAAAACGTGGCACTTGGCACGTGCATTCTATCGGCTGGCAGTGGCAGCACATATCGACTATCCAATTCCTTCTGCCTTTTTCAACATAGGCGATAAGTCTCGATATCCTCTAAGCTTATCACTAGCTTGTTTGCAATAGCTCGACGGTAGTCTGGTGATTGATTTTATTGCGTCAATTCTATCACCGATCTCTCAGGTGGCGGCACGGAGGAGTGCGACACAATATATCGGAATTCGGATGGAAAACATCGTGATTTTCTCCGTTTTCGCTTGCGTTCGTTGTCTGAGAGGTCTTGTACATCATATTTGTTCATATATCTACGTCTAAAAACTACCTTAAAAGCAGACCAGCTCTCCAAATCCTCCCTGATCGTCCTATACCAACGACTGGCCAACTTAGACAAGACACTGGGTAGAAGCTTCAGAAGTTCAGACTTGCTGAACTCCGAGCTCGATCGACAATCTTCACGTTATATAAAAATTCATGTGCATCTTCCCCTTTGTCTGCTTCGGTAATATTTTTACCCGAGCTTTTGAGGAACTTAACGGCCTAAGATCATTTACCAGTCATTGGGCTATCCATCAGCTGACTACTCCATACACTAACGTTAGCCGAGAGTCTGGGTTGTACTCTGTGACGTTCTTCTGCCAAACCCTGATGGCTATGTTCCAAAATGATCGAATCCGAATGCACCGTCAGAGGGACTGGATAGCGACAAACTCAGTCCTCTTCCCGAGTATCCCCGGGCCAATATCACTAGCGGGATTTCTCTCTACTTCCACACCTTTGACTTTCTGTCCAGACCTCCTAGACGTTGCCCTCTTTACACGGAGAAAAAAATCATAAGGCTGCCCCGTAGGTGCCTCTGGTAAAAGTCTACTGAAGTGGGCACCAGTGCTTGCACTAAGCAGTTGATGCCATGGCTTTATGTACACGACGAGTGTGCAGCCTGCGCTATAGCCACGGATCAATCTCATGGGGGCATGGGATTTTTTCCATTACTCTCTTGTGTTTCGACTTGAAGAAAGGATTAAAAGTCATCTTTTAGTCCCCCCCACTATCTTCATATTTAGCAAATCAGAGCCTACACGTGGCCCCTCTTACCTGCGCTTCGCACTACTTATATGTAAACTAGTGTGCGAGCTGCAAAGGAGATAGAAAATACTACAGAGGAATTTTTTGAGGGGACCCTCTACTTCTACTTGACAAATCTCAAGAGAACAATAGAAAAAATCTAATGCCTCCATGAGATTGACCTGTGCACGGTTATACTATACAGCCATGGCTATAGTGCAGGCTGCACATCCATCGTGTACATGAGGCCATGGCATCAACTGCATAGTGCGAACACTGGTGCCCGCGTCAGTGGACTTTTACCAGACGTACCTATGTAAGCCCTATGATTTTTCTCTCCGTGTAGTGGCGAGAGAGAAGTCTGATCCTTGCCGCCAGAATCCCCATTTCACTCACATGCTCTTGAACTCTTATAAGCCCGCTTATAACGGTAAGCCTTACCATCGTAAAATCGGATAGGTACTGACTCATATTTATCCTCTCTTCTTTTCCTCTCCAACTCAGACATTGCAACCTACAGTCAGGCTTACGTATTACACAAAAAGTCGGACGGTACTTATAGGTTCTGCATCAAATTTAGGGATCTAAACAAAGAGACGAAGCACGATGCATACCCGATGCCAAGTACGGATAATATACTTAAATGATTAAGAGACTCCAAATACCTGTCAAAGGTGGATTTCAAACATACCTATCAACAGGTACCCCTAACGCAGGGAAGTCGGCGCTTAGAATCCAGGGGTCGGGGTTGTGGCAATACAAACATATGCTTATTGGTATGAAGAACGCTCCCATAACTATCCAACGCCTGATTAACAACCTGCTCGGGGAGGAGTTACGGCCATATATGTTTGATTTTTTGGACAATATAATTGCAGCCATAAATACTCACGAAAAACTGGTAGGAGGTGGCCTATTAATAAAGAGGTAAAAATGCGAATTCCGCATCCCGCAGCTGACGTATTAAGGCTTGACATTGAACAGTAAAGGGTTCTGTCCTAACCAACCATTCCTAAATTATCCAAAGCCTCAGAACGTCGAAAAACTACGACGATTTCAAGATATGGTGGGTTGGTAATCACGGTTCATCGAACAGCACTTTAAATTTAAAAAGCAACTGGTCAAATTACTGGAAAGAAAGCAGACGTGGATCTGAGCACTAGAACAACAAGAGGTTTTCGGTGGATGAAAAAAGGCTCTTACTATGGCGCGTCATGGCACCGGTACTTGCAAGGCCTGACTTTGCTAAACTGTTGGACTTACAAACAGACGCAAGTAGTTTTGCTCTAGGGGCAGTACTAACTCGGGTCGAAGACGACGTAGAGTATCCCATAGTATATGTGAGTAGCATATTTAATCAGGTCGAGAAAGAAAATTACAGTACAAAGGAAGAGGAGTGCTTAGCCGCAATTGAAGCAATTAAAAAATTACGACAGCACTTAGCAGGGTACAAGTTCACAGTCATTACGGACTACATCGCTTTAAAATGGTTTCAAAACTTCAGAGAGCCACCAAGTCGAGCGGCAAGATGGGCTATCAAGGTAGTTCTTTCCCAATATATAGGAATATACGAGGTGTGTTCAAAAAGTAAGGTGACTTTGTATTTTTAAGAAAAAATATTTATTTATTTATCAATATTTATGTTGTTCCCTTCAAAGTAATCCC
>JAPYYV010006361.1:0-14388 GCA_030522625.1 Copidosoma aretas | reverse complement strand
AGTTTTATAGGAGATGGATTGTCGAATGCAGAATTTATTTTTCAAAAATTAGCTGCTTTATTAAAATTCAACATTAGTTCTGAGTATTCTTTACCCGATAAAGTTCCCTTGTGTCTAGTTTGAACGCGGGCTTACATAAGATTAAGGCATTTTAATAAAACAAGAAAAGACTTATAATAAAATAAGACAAGTAGCAAGATCCGCTGAAACTCTAAAATACTACCAATGATTTTTAAATACAAATAAAATGTTATATTTTTTAATGTTGAAACTTGTGTTCATGTATGTACACAAATGAGTTGTATACTATTTCTTGTTTCTATTTAAAAGCATTGCAACATATAGGAATTGATATGTCACTTGGAGGTGAATATAAATTTTGTAAAGAAAATAAATAAAACTGTAACGTAAACTGATAAAATATTGGTCATATAATCATTTAATTACACTCATTGGTACCTATAACGTCGTACATGTTTGCTAGATTTTATTTATTACCTAACCTATTCTATGAATAGTTTCTAAGATTAAAAATTATTTGTAATCAGGACTGTCGCACTAGTTATGCTTGGAGCACTTTTACTGTTCAAGTAAGTTTAAATCTATTGGCCTATTTTCATCGGCTTACACTTCAACATAGACGATGTTCGGATAAATACTCGTATTGGACGAACTTGGATCTGTCGGAAAGCAGCGCGGTAACACACCTCTTCTACATACATCATGGTTGTAGAGAATTTTATTGCAGAGAGAGAAATGAAAAAAAAAGTTCAATTGTAACATCCGCTGAAAGATTGTACAAGTCACTTGATAAGAAAAAAATTAGCGTCAGCTAATGTGACGTACAGAATGTTATTAAGCGCTTACAAAACGGAAGCTAGTGATGGTAAGCCTTGAGTTACTACATCCAAAGCTGTGATCGCTAAGTTGTCACTATTTTTTAAAAATATCAAATAATTTACTATGTTATCGACGCAAATACAATATTACAAAAGGATTAACTAGATAATTGCAAGTTGCAGTAAAATGATGTTTAAATATAATTGCATCAGTGATTGTTAATGCGTTTAAATTTCATAATAAAAAGTTAAAAACTTTTTTCAAATGTATACGTTTAGTAGTGCAGAGTTACTATAAAAAATTGTGTAACAAATTGAATAAATATTTTTTTTCAATGAGACTTGATACTCTTTAAAACACTTTCCATAATACTCATCATTAGACAAATATGCTCGAATATGCTTTAATGTTAACTATAAAGCCTCTTTTTCACTCATATTTTTCTTGGACTATAATGTTTGTCATGTATATACGTATCGACGATATATAACATCAACTATATACTTCTAACCTAACGCATTTGACAATGTTGCCGCATATCTCTCAGAGAAGAAATATGTCGACCACTTTCGAGATAATTTTTTTATACCATCAATAATTTTTATTACACAGGATTCTGAAATGTTTCAAAAAAATTTGTATTGCTTCTTAGGGACGTACTGAAGGTAATATATGACTTATGAAAATCTAATTATTTAAAGTAGGTAAAAAAAATTGTGAACGTCGTGACGGAGCTGCATTTTGAAGTTTCCCATAAGACTACGTGTTAATTCAACGCTCGATTCCTAAGCTCATACACTCTGAATCGCTCTTAAACTTTAAAAATTATCGCTTACGTGTATAAACAATATGTTATTGAAGTTTCATCAAAATCTGTTTATTTTGATTTTAGGGGTGAACTCCCGTATTTTTGAGTTTTCACCGTTGGAAGTGTATGTAAAAAGTACTATTTGGCCAATTTTGAGGGTATCAATGGTAGTGTGGTAAGAGCCAAGTGAGTTTGCAAGAATAGTACAATCAGACGGAGATGTTTGTTTTAAAGAGAAACAGTCGTTTAAAGGTAGCGCGTTTTTAAAACGTCAGCAACTCTTTTAATTTTACACTTACTTGTAAAAATAGGTGGAGGTTTGATTTTTTTATCAATTGCTTGGTCGCCTTTGTCATAATTACTTAGGCTGGATCATGAGAGAACAGGGCTCTCTTGCTGTCGGTTTGCATCGAGTCTCTCGGTAATGGAGCTATGATGGTTCTTCTTTATGACGGCATTGTTGCGATTTGGCGAAGCGGAAACAACGATGGCCGCTGTAGCGTGCTGTTGAGATGACCGGTAGCCGCGTCCTACCTTTGTACAGTTAGAGGTTGAGGCCTGCGTGCTAGCCGGCCATGCGAATGACTCTTCGTCTCTTACTATGGCTTCTTGTGCTTCTACGTCGAATGACTGTAGGCACGAAAATTGATTGTTATGAGAAACATCAAAACTATTTAGGGTACTAAGTACCTTTGTAATTTTAGTAGACCTCCTGGGAATCTTCCACTTGTTTTCGGCTTTGCGCTTGCATGGCGAGCTGCATGCATCTTTTGGAGGTAAGTTCAACTGTCTCTTTCTAGTATTAGCCAGGCTTGGCTTGATCGAGGTGTTAGAGAGCGGCTGCAAGCCGAGTTCCTTGTGGGCCTGCTTGTGCAGCTTATCAAGCGAAGAGGAATTCGGCGTTTTGTTAACTGACAGGTACTTGCTAAAGTAAGAGTAGCCTTTGGACAGCGACGGCGACACTGACCTGGCTGATGAGGTAGCGCCGTGCACGTTAGTTTGGGGGCTAGCGTTAGGTTCGGAGATGCTATTTTCTATCATGCTAATGCCAGCGGTATTCATCTGCCCGGTGCCTGAGTCCCGTGTACCGGCCCCGTCCATGACAATGGAGTTTCTAAAACGGGGGGCGAGGGAGGCAAGAGCTGCCTGTGGAAAGCATTGTGCGTTTTCAGCAGTTCAGTAGCACTGCTGATCAATTTTCATTATGATAATATAGTATCGTATTATGCACTGATACTAACGTTACAGCTTTAAATGAGGCACGGCACTACTTACGCACTATGAACTCGCGTCGTACGCGCAAATCGGAGATATTCGGTCGTGTATAGAGATTAGTGTGCGGGGAGCGCGGGACACGGTGTGTTCGCTCCCTCCGAGTGCTGCGCAAAGAATGGTTGGGCTCGTACTCTCGTCTCCGGGGTGACAGTCGGATATGCTATCGACAGCGCTACCGTAGACTTGGTTCCATCAATACACTATGTGCTTATCGTGTATGCCGAGAAGACTTTTTTTTTATAGGCCGAAGATGCCAAATAATTATAATGCCGAAGAGGCTTTTTTTTTTAGGCCGAGGAGGCCAAATGATTATAATGCCAAAGAGGCTTTTTTTTATAGGCCGAAGAGGCCAAATAATTCTAATGTCCAAGAGGCAAACTATTTGACTGCCAAAGAGGCTATATTTTATGCTGAGGCGGCTGGTTAATCAGTCCTTTTCAGGACTATAATTAATTTAAACGTAAAGCAAAATTTCCTTTTTTAATTTTCTTTGGAGTCCGCGGAGCAGCAGTATGTGTGCTGGAGGGGAAAAAAAGTGATGTGGCCTGGAGGGGGAAAAATTTGGCTTGGCCGACAGATGGCGCTGGAGGGAAAATTTTTTTCTTAGCTGGCAGATGGCGCTGAAGGGGGCAGGTAGGCTAGTACCAACTTGGGCTGGTACCAGCATAGCATGCCTAGTCATAACATCATTAGTTACAGAATTCATAACTTCAATCAAAAAAAGTCTCCTACGAATTTTGTAAAATCCAATCTTTTTCAATGTAACATTACTTATTTATGTCTAAAGAATATGCCTATAAAATTTTAGATGATAATATTCATTAGAAAAATTTTTAGAAGCAAGTTTGTAAACATGTTCTGAGCCGTACTGTAAATTTCAAAGCTTTTTCATCACATTGTTGTTTATATCGGTAGATAGGCTATGCCGTTACTAGCTCATACCAGTACGAGCTCACCGTTATACCAGTTTATCCAGTAGTGGTGGGAGGAGTTTCCCCATGCTATAGCACGAGCCCCACTCTGACGTCGCGACTCTGGAGCTCTTGTGCCCCCACCTTAGCTCCCTCAGGATCCACGATAAGTTGCTCAGTTTCAATATTGGCCTATGATGTCTGCTCTACCCACATGACAAAGCGCAAAGTTGGGGGTCCAAAACGTTTGTTGATACAGCTGTATAATCATGATTAAATGCGCTCGAGACGCAATCCTTAAGTACCTCCAGGAATATGATGCATACGCGCTTGCTCTCTCCCATGTATTACTTTTTAAACTCATCTGAGGCAAGCATGAGCGCGTCCGGTAAAGCGCTCGGCGCGAGTAATACTGTGCCAGGTCCACCGCTCTCATCAATACGCGTATCGAATGATGAGAGTCACTGGCGTTGTCAACTCAAGCGCTAAAAGGCGGTGGCAATAATTTCTGTGGCCACGTCATCGCGGAGGATGTTGTCGAGGCGGGCAAGAGAGGCATTGAGAAAGAGAGAGTGAGAAAGAGAGAGTTGGAATATTAGGACAAAATATATGCGGTTGGGATAAGCGTAACGACACTCTCATCAACTACTATTCCCTGTACTGCTCGAGACGCACTCTCCTTGGACGAAATATGATCCACTCTCTAAGCAGCGTAGGTATTCCTCTAATCTTCGACTCGGTCCTTCTATGCAGGCTTGCTCGAACGTATTTTTTTTCTTTTTTTTTTTTTACTCATTTAACCTTAGTTTGTGATCATGAGGAAAGTGTTTGAAGATAGATTCCTTGAATAATAACAGAAATTCAAATTTATTACATATATTTATAATAGCTTGGAAAAATACAAAAAGATTCATGGCTTATACAATGGCCAATTATTTACTTCTTTTTTAAGATTTTATATCCATTTTTCTTCGGATAATACTAAATATTATCGGAATAATAAATTCCACTAATTTTTGGTTAAGCTGCCTCGACATGCATCTTTAAAAGAGGTTTCCGACAATCTTCATCCTCTTGGGTCTTGCTGCTCCCCGAATTACTTGATTTACTGGAGCATGGACTCATTGATCGTTCAATGCTCGTTAGATGAATGCAGCCTAATCATTCTTTATTGGTCTTATAAGAGTGTAAAAAAAAGACCTCTATTGCAAGATATACTTTATTTTCCATCTCCTTTGTCGAAAAAGTTTATAATAGTGTCTATATATTCAATCTCATTCTCATTCTTAGATTCACTACCATAATTCTTAGATTTACTACTAATATTAGCAATAACAGATCCATCATTTTTATCAAAGGATATTATTTTTCTCCCTCTTATAACTTTCTAGTGCATTCAAAAAACATGCAGAGTCTAGTTTAATGGAAATTTTGACCAAGGAGCCAATCCAGAATTTAATTTGGTGAGCTTTACTAAGTGCGCAAAAAAACTCGCGAAATACACCTTTTCTTACCTCGGGCACTTTTGCAACCCTGGTACACCCTCGGTAGGAAAAACAGCGTTCGCCACTCATGTACATCCGACCAGGGGGGTCCCAACGGTCCGTCGGGCGTTGCTTCGCAAGCACCCTTGGGCCCAGAGACCGCCCTGGGGAGATGCACATTTGCGGCGAAAACTACTATTTTGCGCCTCATTAGAGCCACACATTAACGCCCTCACGGAATATGCAGTTTTAAGGAGGTAATGTCCCGGTGTACGGCATAGCGCCGTTCTACATAAAAGTCGCCGACGACAGCGTGTCCTTTACCTTCCACGCGCCCACGACCAAGAAGAACACCCTGAAGCTCCTGCGAGCTCTGCAGCTGAAAAATCCCGTCCTGCTGGAGGGCAGCCCAGGAGTGGGGAAGGCGAGTATCGTCTCGGCCCTGGCGAGGGTGGCCGGGCACACCTGTCTGACGAAAAATCTCAGCGATCCGACTGATATCTTGGATCTATTTGGAGCTGACCTGCCGGTGGAGGGTGGGAAAGGAAGCGATGGTGCCATGTAGTCTTAAACGTTAATCACAGTACGTCCTATAATAGATTCCAAATAAGTGGCCTTACTATGTCTGTAAACATAAATTCGATATTAATTTTTTACTACGCCACACAAGGGTGCCTTTAATGGTCCAATAGAACAACCACCTTAGAACCAGCAATGCCCATGCTTTCGCGTCGATGGTCGATCGTTTTCACGACAAACATTCACAGGTAAGATAGAAAAATTTCATGGAGGGCGCACAATCCAGTGATTAATCACAGGTCTTATAAGAGACACTACTTTACCGCCACTTCTTTCGGAAAAAACTGTCGAGATGCGTCAAAAAAACCTTGGATCTCTATCACGTAATCATCCTCAAATAAATCCATTTTCACAACTCAATCTTGTTGTACTAGCGCGTATCTGTCACGTTTGATACCAAGTAATATAGTAAGCTGCGCTCTGCTTTGACATTCGTTCATGTACGTTAAATTTGTTTATGCTCACCTTACCTCCTCCAAACAGCTGTAAGCGTTAAAATTTTTCTTGCTGAAGTCTTCAAAACATGTGTCGTACGTATATTTCATAATGTGAGTTATTGCTGTATATCATAATTTTCGATAGTGAGAAATATATGTATTCTGCAAACAATGTTACTATTTATTGGTTTGAATAAAAAGTGTTTTTAATGATCAGTGCAAAATTTTTCTTAGATTGCTGTGGCTAATAAAATATGTGATAGGATTAGAAACGAAGAAGAAAAAAAGGAAGGGTATCGTTTTTTTCTCGATTGCTATAGCTGGAACCCATCATATTAGTGTGGCATGCTAGTGATCTATAGCCACATACAATCACAACTTATACTTGCACTTATTTACGTATTAAGTCCAAATGTGAAATTGATATAGACTATCACAATTTTTCCTTTGTTTTCCTTTTCTTCCAATTTTCTTATCCATTCACACCACGCTGTGTAATGGAGACTTCAAGTATGAACTTGCATGGTTTGAAGAAAGTGCGTATGCATATGAGGAAATAATATAATTACACACATACTCTCTCACACACACATGTACACACACACACACACACACACACACACACACACACACACACACACACACTCGATCGTGTTCGCAAAAGAATAAGTTGTGTTTGTAGAAATATCAAGTGAAGTGTGCGTGTTGGATACATTTAATAATAAAATCCCTTCGTCCTTTTTCTATTAATTCATGTAGATATGGATGTGTAAAATGGAATTGTCCAGCTTAATTGTATATCAATTTTGATCATAATGTTAGTACGATAAGGCTGTCGAAGCAAGAATATACGTTCCTGAAGAGTGATCACCAAAGTATTGACCAACGAGAAACGAGGCAATTACTCAAAGAAAAGGCTAAAAATTCAGTTTCAAAGTCTTCTAAAGATGTATTTTATCAAGTATCAGTAGAGTAAGTTCCTTGCCAAATATTAATTATTGAATTTTCTGAACTTGAAATAATAAATATGTTAGTTGACAAAAAAAAATATTGTAAGTTTATCAACTTCTCTAAATGGGTCTGTTCGTGATTTTGAATAAAATTTGACCAAACATAAGGGCATTCAGTATATAATACCCTTTTGTATCTACCTTACCGACTACCTAGCTTGAAGAAATATTCATCAATATTTATTTCGAGCTGATGCTTTTGGGGATCAATCAAACCATTATGTGTTATAATCCGTTAAGAATCGAAAGATAAATATTAGTTCTTGTCACAAATGTGCATCTCTCCAGGGCGGTCCCTCGACCCAAGGATGCTTGCAAAGTAACGCCCGAGGGAACGTTGGGACCCCCCTGGTCGGATGCACATGAGTGGCAAATCCTATTTTTCCTACCGAGGGTGTACCAGGGTTGAAAATGTACCCAAGGTAGGAAAAGTTTCATTTCTTGATCTTGAAATAGCAACTAAAGTGCCAATCACACAAAATGTAAATTTTCTTAAAAAGTAATGCAATAAATGACTTAAATCTTGCACAGGGTCTCCAAAATGAAGTTGCAAACGCCGGTTTTCTCATAGTTTGTATGAATATTGAGTCCGAAAAAAAAAATTTATCAGCAACAGTTTCTACCTTAGCGGTAACCCAATTTTTACTAATAACTAATTACACAGCTGTTTTTGGGTAAAATATTGTGAAGACCCGGCAAGCTGGTACTTCAAGAAGTCTATCAAGCCAAGATTCATTGAAATCAGTAACAAATTGAAAGAGAAAAGTCACATCTTGTGATCGTGAAACAGTACTGAAGTTACAGGTACGGATTGCCTGAGATGTAACTTTTCTCTTTTAATTTGTAACTGTTTACAATGAATCGGGGCTTGATAGACTTGTTGTAGTTTTAGCTTGCTGGGTATTTTTTTTATTTTACCCGAAAAAAGATGTATAATTAATTATTAGTAAAAATAAGTTTGCCGGTAAGGTAAAAACTGTTGCTGATGAATTTTTTTTTTCAAACTCAATATTTACACATGGGAACCCGCGTTTGTAACTTTATTTTAGAAACCCTGTACAAGTTTCAAGTCATTTGGTGTTTATCTTTTATTTTTCGATTCTTAGCGAATCATAACGAAAAATGGATTGATTGGTTCCTGAAAGCATCAGCTCGGCTGATCTTCTTGTAACTTAACGAGAAAACGGCTGTATATATAAATGTTGAAGAATATTTCTCGAAGTGAGGTAGGCGGTAAGGTAGGTACAAAAGGGCATACTAAATACCCTTAACTTTTTCCAGTTACTCGTCCTCTTCATAATAATTATTGAATGCTTTTAATCATTTCTAAGAATGCCGATCAGTATCATTATAGTTCAATATTTGTTTTTAATCAAATCCATCATTTCAGTAATAAAAAGAGGGCAGATAAGGCTTCTTATCCCAAGATGCACAGAACTATTGAGAGAGCCAGACAAAGTGCAACCAAAAATTCAGGAGTGCCGGAGAAATACAACTCTGTTAAAGATTTTGCTGACTATTTGGGAAAAAATCGAAAAGCTTTAACTATTGAAGAAAATGATGGAAATTGTTCTATTGAAGCCAAATTAGTTCTCTCTTCAGCGACAAACAGCCATCTAATTTTTTACGATTCTTTATTTGTCGAAAAATTTGATAATAAAAATTCTATATTTATTTATGCCATTTTTAAAGTCTGCTTAAACATTAAAGGAGTTACACAATTACTGACGATCATGTGTAAAAAGCACAATACGGTGAGAGATCTTTTTTAAATTACTTTAAATTTCTTGTATTTTATATTAGTAGATTATTTATTGACCCTTATTAAATTGTCACTACGAGATGCTGATCATCACAGGTGCCTACCGACTAAAACCATCCTCCACAAGAGAGAGCCAGCCCGATGGACTATTACTCTGATATACGTGTTGAAACGGGAAAGAAGAGATAGAAACAGAAAAATAGTGGAAAGATGAGAAATAAGGGCGAAGTTCAATGACGGATCCAGAGACCAAAGAAGGGATCTGGTCGGTACCATACGCATCAGGGCGAAGCTCGGAATACTGAGGTGTTAAAGCAGCCTCAGGGACGACGGGAGGGAGAGAGAGACACATCCTTGGTCAGGCATCATACTTATGAGCGAAGAGAATTTACTCATAGATCTTCAGCCCAGCCGCGCCGATAGTTGCTGGGCTGATAGCGACTGCACCGGATGAACTGGCCCAGGTGTTGCCCCCCCCCCCCCCGTCACTTCTATCGTACAGTAAATATTTACTGGAAATCGTCACCATATTCATAATCTAAAAAAATTTTTATTTTAATCGAGCCTCGACAATTATTACATTTTATAAGTGATTTTAGTATGAATTTACATTTTTTTTCGCTATTTACAATTTTGATATTGAAATCATTAAAATTAATTTTTTAGTTTCGGTGCACCTAAATTAAAAGTTTGATATTGCAGTTGGAATAAGATAGTCAAAAGATTTTATGTAAATAAATATTCGTAAAAGATACGCGCATTCCATTTGCTGTACTTTGGTACAATTTTTAAAACTACTATCATATCAGTTAACTGTTATTCTGAAACGTTATTCAAGCGCAATAATATTCTCTTTCAATCAATTGATTTAAGTATTTTCTTTAAAATATTTGTGTAAGTTTTAATTATTCAGAGATTCCCGAAGACTCCATCCTTTTTGTTTGTTTTATAAACAAGTTTTAGAATATTCAGTACTATTAATAAAGTAGTAATACTATTTTTGTTGTTCTAATAACGTGCTCTTTTTTCACAATATCAAAAATTATCAATTGCTATAAAACACAGGTGTTCCATTAATCTGGGTTCTTATGACAAGAAAAACAGCAAAAGCGTACAAGTCAGTGTAAAACTTTATTAAAGAAATGTTTTCTTATTTCAAGCCTGATAGCGCTATTTGCGACATTGGAACAGCTTTAATGGAATCAATATGGCGATCATTTGAAGGTATCATGGTCACTGAGTGCTATTTTCATCGCGTGCAGGTACATTTTAAAAAGCATCACTTTAAATTGCGTCAACTTCTATAAAATCTTCTTTTTTTTTTCATTAACTTAAGTCAACTGACAACTGATAGTTTCAATATCCGTCTTACTTAGATAATTATAATTACTTTCAACGTTTCTCATAATCAAACATTTAAACCATAATGATTGTACGAATAAAAAGGCTGGTATACCCTTATGGTAGTTATGGAGTTGGACTATACAAAATTAAACCACCTTAAAAAAATTAAATATATGTTTTTCCATGATTTTGGTGAAAAGTGCATGCATCTTTAAGGCACGGAAAGAAAAAAAAAATTAATTTTTGTGATAATAATTTTTTTTTGTTGTATTTCCTCTTTAATTTAATTTGATTTTATAAAAAAAAGATAGTGGATAGAATTTAAATCTTGATTTTTATAACAGATTCATAAATATTATAAGCCTGTAGTGAAGAAAACATGTTAAGTGTAAGGCAAACAAACGAAAATTCGTATGTACAATGTCTGCCACACACAACATCGTGTTTTCTGTACTATATACTTTTGGTACTTGTAGTTATAAAACATAGAAAGTTTTCCAAAAATTTTTGAAAATCTGTTTTTTTCATGGTTTTGATACTAAATAGATGCATTTGTAAGACGCGGAAAGCAAAAAAAAAATCAGTTTCTTAAAGTAAATTTTTTTCTAAATCTTTTTCATGCATTAAAATCTAAATTGCTTTTTATAAAAAGACAGTAGAAAGGGTTCAAGTCTTGATTTTCATACCGAACTCATAAATATCAAAAGCATGTAGTGCAGAAAACACGATGATATGTGTGTGGCAGACAGTATGTAAATGTGTATTTTTATCCGTTTGCCACAAACATATCAGCGTGTTTTATGTGCTGCATGCTTTGGGTTCTTATTAGTTCGTTTAACAAATCAATTAAAACTTTGATTTTAGAATTAAATTAATTATTACAATATAGAAAAAACAAAAATAATTTAAAATATTAAAAAAGAATATTTTTACTTTGTAAACTGATACTTTTTCTGCTTTCCTATCTCAAAAATGTGTTTCAAACAAAATCATAAAAAAATATTTCTCATTTTAAGGATGTTTTGATTAGGTGTAGTCAAAGTCCATAATCACCAATTTTCTTCATCTGAACGCCACTATGTAAGAATAGTAAATTCATGCAGTTCATCTTCACAAATAATATTCAATACTAATTTAAAAAACAGTTATTATAATGTACATTATCATAATTAACAAATATAGATAATTAATAAATACTCTATGATTTTATAATTTAGGCTTTGGCTCGAAAAGCTAAATCGAAAAAATGCAGACTATTTAAAACAAAAAATAACAAAGAAGATTATCCTGACAGGCATGAAATATTGAAAAAATTAACAATGATTCCCTTGTTACCACCTGACAAGATAGAAGATAGAGTGAAAATTATAAATGAATTGATTGGGACAAAATTCAAAAATGATCCAAAAAAGTTTCAACTGTGGATAGAATATATGAAATATTTTAAAAATGAAGGGCTTACGAAAGTTACACCGAAAATTTTTAGTGTTTTTAACTTGGTAAATAGGACTAATAATTACCTTGAGTCGTACCACAGAACATTAAACCAAAAGACTCGAACGAAACCAACGCCATATGACCTGACATATGTGTATGATATATTAAACATGTATTTCTGAGTTTATATAAACATTATTGATAAGACTGGATGAAAAATAACTCAAATGTTTAAGTAGATTAAATAAATTCGGTGGGAGGTACAAAAAAGATTCGACTTCTTGCTTTTTTTAGGTTAGTAACGCGTGCGCTTTCGTTTAATATTTAGAGTATTTATTAAGCTTTGCTTGCTACAAACCTATCAATGCAAAACCCATTTACATTTATCTAGGCACAAAAGTCATTTTACAGTATAACGTACATATATTTCATACGATTGCTCTTTAACGAAATTCTAATTCGTTCCAAAATAATTTTAATGGTTCATAAACAACCAATAAAAATAAGTTTTAACAAATTCCAATATTGAGTCATATTAACTTATTATACCGTTAAACTTGGTGGTATACTTGATGATAATCTTAAAATATGACTAAAATGGTAATGTAAAACTATTAAAATAATGTTAAACATAAGAATAAAAGGTAATAATCTGTGAATCGTAATTATTTTCACTGTACCATTTCAGTCACATTTTAATATGATCATCAAGTATACCATCAAGTTTAACTATAGAATCAATAAAAAGCTGAGACAAGCTTTCGGGTGACAAAATGATACTTCCTCTCGGTTCCTCTCCTATAACATCTTTTAACATGCTGCACGCTGTATTAAACTTGCCATCGCACAATACGAAATGCGTAAGTGTATCAGAGCAAGTATCAGTCATGTTCGTCTACGTCTACGATCACTAGCGCTTCGTGTGATGAGTTCAGCTAGTGTTCGAGAACGAAAAGAGTTAAAACCTCCTTTTTCCTTTCGATTTCTTAATTTTTCTACATACTGAATTCATTCGCGCAGTACAGATTTAATGCTAATAGCGAAATCGTACTTGCGCTATTATATTCTTGTGTGCATGCAATGTGTAGTACACATAAGTGTATAAAATATAAGAATAAAATGTAATATTCTGTAAAACGTAAATAGTTTGACTTAACCATTTCAGTCTCATATTAAGTAACTAAGAAGAAAGTAACATTTATGACAAAGCTAGACTTTCAAGTTTTTTTGCGCCAATTTGTGTCATTTTTTATGCATAGCAGTACCGAATATCCTGCAAAATATTATCTTTTGTGAAGACAGATTTTTAGTATAAATAAGACTTTCCTCCCAGCACTTTGAAATATTTCTATTGAATAATTTTATCAAACTAACCCTTAGATTACATCATTCAAATTGAAGAAACAGCCATGATTGATAATTTAATAACACCTTAGAATAAAATTATCTTATCAGATCAGACCGCCAGGATGTTGCCCTGAATTTTTCGGGCAGGAGCAATATTTCGATTGATTATTATACATTTATTGCCATAGAATACAACAATTTTTATCGTGCATCCGGAAAAGTTGTGCTTCATTTTTTATTCAACAATTTGTGAACAAAAAATGACTTTTTTCACGTTTTCCTCTATACTGCTTCTCAAGAGCATTTTTTAGTATGTATACCTATTAGGTTTTTTGTTCCTGATCTAATTACCTGAAAAATGAGATTCAAGCGAAGTCTGTAAATATAACTGTTTATCTGCAAATGGCGTTTGAACATGAAAAAAAGCCATTTTTTCGACATTCAATATCTTGAAAGAAATAAATCTTAAGAGCCTGAAATTCTCTAAAATTGTTGCTTATGATAGTGTTAACAAGCGCACTAAATTTTATAAAGATCAGTTTCAAGCTTTTGGAGTAATTAACGATTGAATGTTTTTGATGTCCTTAATTGCAAATTGCGCCTTTTTTTTCTAAAATTGCTACACCGACTAAAATGGCCCAGAAAATTCATATAACCTTTCAAGTTTCATATCCCGTTGGAATTTTTAAGAAATTTTAATCTTAACCGATTTTATACCGATTTCCTTAGTGCAATAGTTTTCGACTCACGTATAAAACCCTGTAACTCTTAAATTTTACATTTTTGATTCTTCGCACTTTTATAACTAGAAATTGCTTAAAAAAACAAAAATAAAAAAAAAAAAAAATGTTCTCCGACCTTCTGAAGCAAAGATAATTTTTTTTTTTTTTTAATTCCCTACGCTATAATTATTAACCGATCCGTCAGAAACTTGCACATGTTGTCGATAATGATCTATATTTTTATTTTAAAAAAAAGTAGTCATATGTAAGCCGCCCATAAATACTAAAAAAGCAGTGAAGTTGATGGTGCTGTGCGCGTGCCGCGTGCCGTATTCCCTTCGGCGGCGGAGGAGGAGGGGGGAGTAGCAGCGGTTGCGGCGCACAGTGGGGCAAAAAGCACTTTTTTTGGACAAAAATCTTCCCCTCCGCGAG
>JAPYYV010006360.1:0-32315 GCA_030522625.1 Copidosoma aretas | reverse complement strand
CTCCGGGTCACCTGGTCATAGTTTTTATGTTATTAATTATAATGTAAATAATTTAAACGCAAGGAAAGTCAGCCCTTTGGGTTACCTGGTATTAGTTCATGTGATAATAATATTTTTATTGACTAACACGCAAGGATTGTTAGCGCTCAGGGTCACCTGGTTTTAGTTCATAGGTAAACGCGAGGAAAGTCTGTGCCCTGAGTTTCTTGGTATTAGTTTTTATGTTATTAAGATGATGTCATTAATCAAAACGCAACGAACATTAGTGCTTAGGGTCACTTAGTATTAGTTTCTATGTTATTAAGATAATGTCAATAATTAAAACGCAAGAAATGTTAGCGCTCCTAGTTACTTAGAATTAGTTCTTATGTTATTATTAATCAGGTCATTAATAAAAATGAGAAAAAAGTCAGCGCTCTGGGTCACCTGGTTTTAGTTCATATGCAATCAATTATAGTGCAACTAATTACTACGCAAGGAAAGTCAGTGCTCTAAGTTTCTTGGTAATAGTTTTTATGTTATTAATTATAATGTTATTAATTAATACGCGAGGGAAGTCAGTGCTCTGAGTAACTTGGTATTAGTTCTCATATTATAGATAATAATGTTATTAATCAAAACTTGAGGAAAGTTAGCGCTCTGGGATTCTTGGCATTAGTACTTCTGTTATTAAAATAATACCATTAATTAAAACGCCAGGAATGTCAGCGCTCTGGGTTACTTAAGATTTGTTCTTATGTTATCAATAATAAGGTCATTAATTTAAACGCAAGAAAAGTCCTCTTTTTGGGTTTTTTGGTATTAGTTTTTATGTTAATAATATTTTTATTTATCAAAACGCGAAAAATGTCAGCGCTCTGGATCACTTGGTCTCAGTTCATATGTTATTCAATTTATTGTTATTAATAAAACCGCAGGAAAAGTCAGGCTCGTCGATTTATTGGTATAACATCTTATGATATTTCACAAATAAAGTGATTAATTGAAACGCTACGTAAGTCAGCGCTGCGGGTCGCCTGGTTTTAGTTTTTATGTTATTAATATTAATGTTATCAATGAAAATGCGAGGAAAATCAGTGCTCTAGGTTACTTGGTTTTAGTTTTTATGCTAGTAATTATAATTTTATTAATTAAAAACAAGAAAACTAAGCGGTCTGGGTCACTCGATAATAGTTCTTATGTCATAAATTATAATTTCATTAATTAAAATGCGAGGAAAGTCAGTGCTCTGGGGTACTTGGTAAGGGTTCTTATGTTATTAATTATAATGTTATTTATTAAAAAGCGAAGAAGATCAGCGCTTTAAAATTCTTGGTATTAGTTCTTATGTTGATGATATTTTTATTAATTAAAACGCTAGGAAAGTCAGCTCTCTGGTCCACTTAGTATTAGTTTTTATGACATATATTATAATGTTATTGATTGAAACGTGAGGAAAATCAGCGCTCCAAGATTCTTGGAATCAGTTTTTATGTTATTGATAATAAGGTCATTAATCATGACGGAAGGGAAATCAGCGCTTTGGAGTTTTTAGTATTAGTTCACATGTTAAAAATATTTTTATTTATTGAAACGCGAGAAATGTCAGCGCTCTATGTCACCTGGTTTTAGTTCTTATGCTATTAATTATAATTATATTGATTAATACGCTAGAAATATCAGCGCTCTGGATCACCTAGTTTTAGTTCTTATGTTAATAATATTGTTGTTATTAATTAAAAGGCGAGGAAAGTCAGTGCTCTAGGTTACCTGGTATTAGTTCTTATGTTATTAATTATAATGTAAATAATTAAAACTCGAGAAAAGAAAGCACTTCAAGTTAGCTGGTATTAGGATTTAAGATAATGATTTTTTTATTACTTTAAACTCCAAGAATACCGGCGTTTTGGGTCACTTGGTTTAGTTCCTATGTAATTAATTATAATGTTATTAACTAAAAAGCGAGGAAAGTCAGGCATGTGGATTTTTTAGTATTACATCTTATGTTATTACAAATAACGTCAATAATTGAAACGTGACGTGAGTCAGCGCTGCGGGTCGCCTGGTTTTAGTTCTTATGTTATTAATATTAATGTTATCAAATAAAATGGGAGGAAAGTTAGTGCTCATGGTTATTTAGTATTAGTTTTGATGTTATTAACTATGATGTAAATAACTGAAACGCGAGGAAAGTTAGAATTTTGGGTTTCCTGGTATTAGTTCTTGTGTTAATAATATTTTCAATAAATAAAATCGATAAGAATGTCAGCGCTCTGGGTCACCTGGTTTGAGTGCTTATGCTAATAATTATAATATTATTTATTAATACGCAGAGAATGTCAGCGCTCTGGGGCACCTGGTCTTAGTTCTTATGTTTTTAATCATAATGTAAATGATTAACACGCAAGAAAATTTAGCACTCTGGTTTAACTTGGTATTAGTTCTTATGTTTTTGAATATAATGTTGATAATTATACCGCAAGGAAAGACAGTGCTTTGGGTGACTTGGTACTAGTTCTTATCTTATTAATTTCAATATCATTGATCAAAACGCGAGGAATGTTAGCACTCTCGGTCACCTGGTTTTTGTTTTTATGCTATTAATTATAATAATATTTATCGAATCTCGAGAAAACTTAGCGCTCTGGGTCACTTGGTATTAGTTCTTATGTTATTAATACCAGGTAACCCAAAGGGCTGACTTTCCTTGCGTTTAAATTATTTACATTATAATTAATAACATAAAAACTATGACCAGGTGACCCGGAGAGCTGACATTTCTTGCGTTTTAATTCATGAGAATATAATTAACCTAAGAGCTTATACCGAAAAACCCAAAACGCTGACTTTCCCTGCGTTTTAATTAATGACTTCATTATAATTAACATAAAAACTATCACCAAGATTCTCAGAGTGCTGACTTTCCTCGCGTTTTTATTTATAAAAATATAATTAATAACAGAAGATCTCTTACCAAGTATCCCAGAGCTTTGACTTTCCTCGCGCTTTAATTAATAACATTATAATTTATGACATAAGGACAAATACTAAGTGATTTAAAGCGCTGAGTTTTTTCGTGTTTTAATTAATAACATTAAAATAAATAATATATGATCTCTTACTAATTATCCCAAAGCACTGACATGCCATGCGTTTTAATTGATAACATCATAATTAAGAACATAAAAACTCTTACCAATTATCCTAGAGCACTGACATTCTCGCCTTTTAATTAATTACATTATAATTTAAAGCATAGAAACTCAAACCAGGTGACCCTAAATGCTGGTATTCCTCGTGATCTAAATAATAAAAACATTATTAACATGAGTCCTAATACCAGCTAATTCAGAGTGCTTACTTTTCTCGCGTTTGAATTATTTACATAATAGTTAATAACATATTAACTAGGTGACCTAGAGCGCTGACATTTCTCGAGGATCAATTAATAAAATTATAATTAATAGCATAAGAACTAGGACCAGGTGACTTAGCGCTGACATTCCTCGCCTTTTAATGAATGAAAATATTATTACACAAGAAACTAATACCAGGCAGCGCAGAGTGCTGACTTTCCTCGGGTGTTAATTATTTACATCATAATTAATAACATTAACACTAATACCAAGAAACCCAGAGCACTGACGTTCTTCGCATTTTAATTGATAACATTATTATTAATAACCTAATATCTAATACCAGGCGACCCGCAGCGCTGACTTACGTCGCGTTTAAATTAATGACATAATTTGTAAAATTATAAAATGTAATACTAAGAAATCCACACGCCTGACTTTTCTCGCGTTTTAGTTATCAACATTATAATGAATAACATAAGAACTAATACTAAGAAACCCAGAGTGCAGACTTTCCTCATGTAGTAATCAATTACATTGTATGCCTACTAATGACCCAGAGCACTGACGTTTATTGCGTTTAAATTAATGACATCATTACTACTTACATAAGAACTAAAACCAGGGGACCCAGAGCTCTGACATTCCTCGAGGATCAAATAATAACATTGTAATTAATAGCATAAGAACTACGACCAGGTGACTCAGAGCGCTGAAATTCCTCGCCTTTTAATGAATAAAAATATTATTAGACAAGAAACTAATACCAGGCATCGCAGAGTGCTGACTTTTCTCGGGTGTTAATTATTTACATCATAATTAATAACATTAACACTAATACCAAGAAACCCAGAGCACTAACTCCTCCCACATTTAAATTTATGATATTATAAGTGATAACATAAAAACTGATACCAAGCGACCCAAAACTCTGACGTTCCTTGCTTTTTAATTAATGATATTATCTTAATAACATAAAAACTAATACCAAGAAACCCAGAGCACTGGCTTTCCTCGTGTAGTAATCAATTACATTGTATGCCTACTAATGACCCAGAGCACTGACGTTTATTGCGTTTAAATTAATGACATTATTACTACTTACATAAGAACTAAAACCAGTCAACCCATAGCGCTGAAATTCTTAGAGCATTAATTAATGACATTATAATTAGTAGCATAAGAACATAAAACAGGTGACCCTGAGCGCTGAAATTCTTCGCGTATCAATTAATAAAATTATAATTAATAGCATAAAAACTAAAACCAAGTGACTCAGAGAGCAGACATTACTCGCGTTTTAATTCATAACATTAATATTGAAAACACAAGAAATGAAACCAGGCGACCCGCAGTGCAGAGTTTCCTTGCGTTTTAATTAATAACATTATAAATTATGACATAAGAACTAATATCAAGTGACCCTGAGCGCTGAATTTCCCCGTGTTTTAGTTAATAACATTATAATCAATAACATAATAACTTATGTATCAATTTCTTACATTATGATCAATATCGTAAGAACGCAAATAAGGTGACATACAGCGCTGACATTCCAAGCGTTTTTATGAATAGAAATATTATCAACATAAGAACTAATCCCAAGTATCCCAGAGAGCTGACATTCGTTGCCTTTTAATTAATGACGTTATCTCGATAACATAAGAACTAATACCAAGAAACTCATAGCGCTGACTTTTCTCGCGTTTGAATCATCGACATTATTATTAATCACATAAGAACTAATACTAAGTAACCCGAAGTTCTAACTTTTCTTGCGTTCTAATTTCTTACATTATAATTAATATCATAAGATCTTAAATCAGGTGACCCAGAGCACTGACAATCCTCGCGTTTTTAATAATGAAAATATTATTCACTTAAGAACTAATACCAAGCAACCCAGAGTGCGGACTTTTCTCGCGTTTCAATTATTGACATTATTATTAATAACATAAAAACTAATACTAAGCGACCCAGAGCGCTGACTTACCCCGCATATAGATTATTAACAGTAATATTATTAACATTGGAACTGGAACCAGGTGACCTGCAGCGCGGACTTACATCGCATTTTAATGAATAACATACTTTGTAATAACATAAGAAGTACCATCAAAAAATGCACACCTCTGACTTTCTTTGCGTTTTAATCATTTATATTATATTTAACACCATACGAACTAAGACCAGGAGACCCAGAGCGCTGATTTTTCTTGCGTTTTAATTAATAACATTATAATTAATAACATAAGATCTGAAACCAGTCGACCCAGAGCGCTGACTTTCCTCGCGTTTTATTTAATTACATTATAATTTATAACTTATAATCTATCTATTATAATGTTTATAATTAAAACGCAAGATTAGTCAGCGGTCTGGGTCATTTAGTATTAGTTTTTTATATTGACAATATCGTTGATAATTTAATCGCAAGGAATGTCAGCGCTCAAAGTTACTTAGTTTCAGTTCTAATGTCATTAATTATAATTTTATTGATTGAAACGCGAGGAAAGTCAGCGCTCTAGGTCACTTGGCAATGGTTCTTATGTTAATAATATTCACATTAATCAAATCGCGAAAAATTTTAGCGCTCCGGGTAACATGGTTTTAGTTCCTATGTTATTAATTATAATGTAATTAATTAAGACGTGAGGAAAGTCAGCACTTTGGGTTACCTGGTATCAGGTCTTCTGTCATCAACAATATTGATATTAATTTAAACGCGAGAAAAGATAGCTCTTTGAGGTACATGGTATTAAATCTTGAGTGATAAATTATAATGATATTGATTAAAATGCGAAATAAGTCAGCACTCTGGGTTTCTAGGTATCAGTCCTTGTGGTATTAGGATAATGTCATTGATCAAAACGCGAGGAAAGTCAGTGCTCTATGTTACTTGGTATAAGTTCTTGTGTTAATAATATTTTTGTTAATTGAAACGCTAGGTAAGTCATTGCTTTAGGTCACTTGGTATTAGTTCTTATAAGAACTAATACCAAGTTATCCAGAGTACTGACATTTCTCGCATTTTAATTAATACCATTATTAATAATAATATAAAAACTAATACCAGGTGACTCAAAGCACTGACTTTCCAAACGTATTATTTATTAACATTATTATTAATAACGTAATGACGATCTTTTTTGCGTTGTTATTAATGACATTTTTATTAATAACATAACAACTAATACCAGGTGACGGAGAGTGCTGACTAACCTCGACCTTTAATTAATGACAATATTTGTAATAACATAAGAACATAAACCAGCTAACAAAGAACGATCAATTTTCTCGCGTTTCACAATTAATATTATAATTATCAATATAAGAACTAATACCAAGTGACCAAGAGCACTGACATTCCCCGTTTTTTGATTAGAAACAATATTAATAATAATATTAGAACTAAAATCAGGCAACCCAGGGCGATGACTTTCCTTGCGGCTTAGTTAATAACATTATATTTAATACCATAAGAACTAATACTAAGTAATCCAAAGTGCTGACTTTCTATGCGTTTTAATTAGTTACATCATAATTGAAAACATCAGAACTGAAACTAGGCGATCCAGAGCGCTGTATCTTCTCGTGTTTAAATTAATAACATTATAATTAATAACATTTTAACTAGTACTAAGTGACCCATAGCACTAACTCTCCTTGCTTTCTCATTGATAACATAATCATTAAAAAAAAAATAACTAAAACCAGGTGACCCAGAGTGCTGCTAATCGCGCGTTTTATTTGATAAAAACTTCATTAACATAAAAACTAATATTAAGTCACCAAGAGCGCAGACTATCGTTGCGAATTGATTATTAACATTATTATTAATAACATAGGAACTAATACCAACAAAATCCAGAGCGCTGACTTTTCTTGCGTTTTACTTAATAACATTATGATGATTAATATTAGAACTAATACCAAGTCACCCAGAGCACTGACATTTCTCGCGTTTTGATTAATAAAAATATTAATAACTCAAGAACTGATACAAGGTGACCGAGAGTGCTGACTTACCTCGCATCTTATTTATTAACATTATTTGTAATAACATAAGAACATAAACTAGCTTACTAAGAATGTTCTGTTCTCTTGTGACTCACTATTTACATTATAATTAATAACATAAGAACTGTTACCAAGTAACCCAGGGCACAAACATTTCTCGGGTTTTTTAATAATAAAAATATAATTAATAACATAAGAACTAAAATCAGGCAACTCAGAGCAATGACTTTTCTTACGTTTTAATCAATAACATTATATTAAATAACATAAAAAACTAATATTAAGTCACCCAGAGTGCTGACGATCCTTAGGTTTCAATTAATGGCATGATTATGAATTACATAAGAACTTATACCAACAAAACCCATAGCGCTGACTTTCCATGCGTTTCAATTAATAACGGTCTAATTTATAACGTAATAACTAATACCAAATAGCCCAGCGCGCTGTAATTCCTAGCATTTCAATTATTTACATTATGAATAATAACCTCAATACTAAAACCAGGTGAGCTAGAGCGCTGACAGCCCTCTCGTTGTGATAAATAAAAATTTTATTAACACAAAAACTTATATCGAGTCACCCAGAGCACTGACCATCCTTGCATTTGAATTTATGACATTATTATTAATAACATAAGATCTAATACCAACAAAACCCCGAGCGCTGACTTTCTCGCGTTCCAATTAATAATATTATAATGAATAACATGAGAACTAATACCAAGTAACCCAGAGCCCTGACATTCCTCGAGTTTTAATTATTTACATTATAATTAATAACCTATTTACTAAAACCAGGTGACCTAGATCGCTGACATTCCTTGCGTTTTTATGAATAGAAATAGTAATAACATAAGAACTAATACCAAAGGACCCAGAGCGCTGGATTTTCTTGCGTTTTGATTATCAAAAATATTATTAACAAAATAAGAACAAATTCAACGTTACCGAGGGCACTGACATTCTCGCGTATTAATTAATAACATTATAATTAATAACATAGGAACTATTACCAAACGACCCAGAGCACTGACTCTCTTAACGTTTTGATTAATAACATTATTTTTAATAACATAAGTTTTAAAACCAGGCGAAGCAAAGCGCTGACTTTTCTCGCGTTTTATTTAATCACATTACATTTAATAACATATGCGTTATCGATTATGATGTTATTAATTAAAACGCGAGGAAAGTTAGCAGTCTATGTCACTTAGTATTAGTTGTTCTGCTATTGACAATCTTGTCATTTATTTAGATGCGAGGAAAGTCAGCGCTCTGGTTCACTTAGCGTCAGTACTTATATTAATTATATTCTTAATTATTGAATGGCGAGATATTCCAGCGCTCCAAGTCAGCTGGTTTTAGTTATTATGTTATTAATTATGAAATTAATAATTTAAATGCAAGGAAAGTTAGCGCTCTGAGTTACTTGGTATTAGTTTTTATGTCATTAATTATAATGTTATTAATTAAAACGCGAGGGAAGTCAGCACTCTGCGATCCTTAGAATTCGTTTTTATGTTAATAATATTCTTATTAATTAAATTGCGAGAAATTTTCGCGCTCCGGGTCACCTGGTTTCAGTTCTTATGTTATTAATAATGTAAATAATTAAAATACGAGAAATGTCAGCACTCTGGGTTACCAGGTAACCGTTCTTTCGTTATTAACAATATTGTTATTAATCTGAATGCGAGGAAAGTCAGCGCTCTGATTTACTTGGTATTAGTTCTCATGTTAATAATTATAATGTTATCAAGTAAAACGCGAGAAAAGTCAGCTCTCGGGGATTCCTGGTATTAGTTCTTGTGTTATTAAGATAACGTCATTAATTAAAAGGCAAGAAAAGTCAGCGCTCTTAGTTACTTGATATTAGTTCTTATGTTAATTATATATTTATTTATTAAATTGCAAGGAACGTCATCGCTATGGGTCACTTGGTATTAGTTCCTATAAGACTTATACTAAGTGACCCAGAGTACTGACTTACTACGCGTTTTAATTAATACCATTATTGATAATAACATAAGAACTAATACCAGGTGTCCCAGAGCACTGACTTTTCTCGCGTTGTAATTAATGACACTATTTTTAATAACATAAAAATGAATACCAGGTGACCAAGAGTGCTGACTTACCTCGCGTTTTAATTATGACCATAATTTGTAATAACATAAAAACATAAAACAGCTAGCTAACAGCGATGAATTTTCTCGCGTTACACTATTAACATTATAATTAATAACATAAGAACTAATACCAAATTACCCAGAGCACTGACATTCCTCGTGTTTTAAATAATAACAAAATTATTAATATCGTAAGAACTAAAATCAGGCAACGTAGAGAGATGACATTCCTTGTGTTTCAATTAATAACATTATATTAAATAACATAAGAACTAATACTCAGTATACCAGAGCGCTGACTTTCCATGCGTTTTAATTAGTTACATTATCATTAATAATATCAGTACTGAAACCAGGCGATATAGAGCTTTAACTTTTCTCGCGTTTAAATTAATAACATTATTATCAAGGGTTTAGAGTTTTTGAATAACTCGGATAAACTCCCATGTTAAGGATATGGAGTTTTTAGGAGTTATTTAATAACTCTGAACTCATGATTATAATTAATAATATATGAACTAGTACCAACAGACCCAGAGCACTAACTTTTATCGCTTTTTAATTATTAACATTATTATTTAAAACATCAGAACTAAAACCAGGTGACCCGGAATGCCGACATTCCTTGCGTTTTAATAAATAAAAATTTTATCAACATAAAAATTAATATTAAGTCACCCGGAGCGCTGACAATCCTTGAGTTTTAATTAATGACATTATTATTAATAACATAAGAACTAATACGAACAAAACCCAGAGCGCTGACTTTCCATGCTTTTCAATTAATAACATTCTAATTTATAACGTAATAACTAATACCAAGTAACCTAGCGCGCTGTAATTCCTTGCGTTTTAATTATTTACATTATAATTAATAACCTATTTACTAAAACTAGGTGACCTGAAGCGCTGACACTTCTTGCGGTTTCATCATCGATAATATTAGTAACATAAGAACTAATACCAAGTAACCCAGATCGTTGACTTTCCTTGCGTTTTAATTTATCACATTGTCTTAATAGCTTAAGAACTAATACCAAGTGACCTAGAGCACTGAATTTACTTGCGTTTTGATAAATTACGTTATTATTAATTACATAAGAACTAATATCAGGTGAATGAGAGTGCTTACTCACCTCGCGGTTTAATTATTGACAATTTTTGTAATAACATAAGAACTAATACCAAGAAACCCTGAACGCTGACTTTCCTCGCGTTTAAATTAATACCATTATTATTAATAACATAAGAACTAAAACCAGGCGACTAAGATCGCTGACGTCTCTCGCATATTAATTAATGACATTATCATCAATAACAATTGACTTAATACGACGGACCCAGAGCACTGACTCTCCTCGCATTTTAATGAATAAAATAAATAATAATAACACTAGAACTAATAACAGGTGACCCAGGGTGCTGACTTACCTTGCGTTTGAATTAATGATATTATTATTAATAACATACAAACCAAAAACAGTTAACCTAGAAATAAAAATAAAGGCCCGAAAAGAGCCTAATTGTTTGTATTAATCTTCTAAAACTATGGTTTGTATAATAAGTTAACAATATCGCATACTGGGGAGAGAAGTTAAAATGGTTAAAATTTGTTAATTTTTAAGCATTTTAATAATTCAACCTTAACTTTTGACCCTGACCTTCTTCTATGTAGGCCCAAAAGAAGAAATCGTAGGTCTTTTTCTATCTTTATTTCCTTTTCTTTAACGACTGTCTACGAAGGTATTAAACAAAGTTACGGGCAGAATAAATACATTTTTTAAAGGTAGCAAAAAGAGCTATAATTTTTTTTACTGCATGTCCTAAAGATGGTCTAGGTCATAAGTTATAACTAAAAGAAACTCTAAAACCATCATATCCAATGAAATTTTTGTTTTATTAACCACCCAACAAACATTATATGATCATAACTTTTAATGTTTACCATCTTTTTCGAAGAATACAAAAAAAAACTGTAGCTTATTTCAAGCAATTTTTTTTTCAAGCTACTCTTTACGACCTTTTCTAAGCAATGTTATCAGCGAAACAGTCAATAAAATGGAAAAATTCAAGTTTTAGATTTTGGAGTGGATATGAATAATCACTGGGGTGCGAGCAAATGCAAGTAAAAACCAATTAGTTTATGTTTTTACGTCTATCTATCAACTCTGATTCGTTTATGTACCCTGCTGGCATCGTCAAACTGAGGGAAATACGCAAACCAGTGAGTATATTCCCTTTTTTTCGGGAACAACTTATTTCCCGACTTATCCCCTTTTGCAATCTTTGATATCTCGCAAAATAGGTCGAATCAGCTCATGGGACTTTTTTGACATTTAGATGATGCAAAATCCCCTGCTAACTGTATTTTTCGAAACATCGATTCAACTTCTGTTTCCTACAATCCACAGGTAATACATACGGGTAGTGTAAAATAATTTGCTGTGAAGAAAATTTGAAACGATAAATATGTTGTTTATAAACCCAGGATGACAAGCAGTAAGCAGAAATTATTATTGTACAGTTACTTATAATTTAAATAATGCACTTACAATCAATTAAGCCTAGTAAATAGGTGCTCAGAATTGACCGTTTGTAGTGCGAGGAAAGTCAGCGCTCTGGGTTACTTGGTATTAGTTCTTACGGTAATAATAATGCTATCAAGTAAAACGCGAAGAAAGTCATTGCTCTGGGTTACCTGGTATTAGTCCTTATTTTATATATAGTAATGGTGTCAATTAAGTATTTGGTGCTTATCAAACATTGATACGTATATTTGATTAGATTGCCAACAATTTCTGACCAATACTTTAGCATCGCAATCTGCTTTATCGATGTATGATACTCCGTTGTCGATCAATCGACGGACGATTTGGCTGTACCATGAAAAAACTGACAGTATCGACAGAATCTAGATGGCAAGTCTGTATTCTGGCAAATATCACTAGGGCTCTACATATATATATGTATATATGTATGTTTCTCACGTCAGGAAGGTTAGTCCTAGAGAATTCCCAAAATCTGGACGGAACTTTTTCCCAACGCTGGTTTGGTGGCGTACCAAACGAGGGGCACTCTAAGGTTTTAAGGATTATTAAGATATCTTTTGCTTATTATCATGATGGATAAATATCTCAATCACATATTAAAATTTAAAAGTTCAATTGTCCTATAAATTTGTCAAATATCGATAAAAATTATGATAAGAACTCGTTATTATCATCTGCGCATGCGCAGAAGAGGATAGATCACTTTTCCTTTAATTTTCTTAAAATTGAAGTCGTCAATATAGACTTTTTTACAGTCTTAACACATTACTTATAAAAAAAAGTACAAATAAAAATTTTATTTTTAGAGGTTTGTCATTCACTTTCGGAGTTATAGTCGTTTTAGTGATGATTCCCACAAAATTGTTAAAGTGCTGAGTTTTTAGGAATTATTTTCTGGAAAATAAAGTAGTTAACCATGGTATTTTTTTCCACAAATTAATTTCGCATACTTTGTTTACATAATATCTAATTTTGAGATGTCTACATGATTAAAGTAAAAAACGCCTAAGCCACCTTAACATAGGGCGCGTCCGTCATTTGTATAGAAAAAATGTACATTGGCACACAGCCCTGATGGCATTGTCTACATAATCTCTGAATATTGTGGACATTTGACGCGTAGATTAGAAACGCTGAAGACACCTTAAAAATATCAATAACCATAAAATAAGGAATCTATTTTCTGTATGTTTCAGAAACCTTATTTGTAACACAACGATCTAACAACGTTTGTACAAAGTAACTTGGTATATTTTAAAATACTTTCTTGAATAAATGGCAGAGATTTGTATGTAAGCATACAGCTTCATATAAAACTAACTTTATTTTTCCGACAAGTGATATCCCCCAAAAAATTAAGTCTCAACAAAAATAAAAAAATTAGGCGAGTTTGATGTTCTAAAATTCAAAATTTTTACTCATCATTGATACTTTAGAAACTGGTAAACAAGAGTTTATTTCAGAATGAAGTTTCAACCTTGGAAATCATCGAAATAAAAGTCTTAAAATGGTCAAGATTTCTTTGCATTTTGGCTCAGCGATATAAGTAAAACTACGTAATATTACGTAACATTTGAAGTTTTTTTCTGTCTACATGTAGAAACATATAGTACTGGATTGGTATTGTAAAAATTGACGTCCTTTAAATTTTGATCACGGTATTTTTTAAGATTTGCAATTCATTTTAAAGTGTATTATTGTTCGCTGGTTTCAAAAGGATTCAATCCTTAGGATGAATTTCCAATTTTGGTACATTAAACTTACCTGACTGGTTTTTTTTTTGTTCAAAGGAAATTTTTATAGGGACGCACGATATTTTGATATAGTCGTCGTCATCATGTATCCACTTGTCAACGCAATTTCTGCAGGTATCTTCATGGCCGAAAGGCTCTACTTTACAGTTTGGTTTTCTGGTTACGCATATTTCGCACAGATCTGAGAAATTTCGTAACAGCATAAGTAGTCCTAAATTACACTATCTAAAAGTAAATAAATCTAAGATGTTTTGCAAGAGCTGTCCAAATATATGTCTTTACTGTTATATTATGACTCACATGAAAGTATAGTTTTATGAAATTTACATACATACAGTATTGGGTAGTAATTGAAAAAAGTAACTGATTTTAATTATTCTGATTGATGTTTATTTAAAATCAACTGTTCTCTAATTACTTTTATTTGAACAAAGTAATGAAGTGAGAGTTCAATTATTAACTGTTAAATGAATTAAAAATATCTATTAATTAATTCACGATTATTTAATGATTAATAATTACATAATTGATTACATTTATTTGAATAAGGTAATTACAATTTTTTTTTTTAATAATAAATAGCCTACAATTAAGAGTAATTGATTAAAAAAAAACATCAATTACTTGTAATTAAGGAATTTATCAATTAATATTTGTAATTGATCGTTGTAATTGAATTACTTTCATCAATTAAAAAAGTTAATTAAAATTTATTTGATTTATCATACCAATAATGTTGTAATTAAAATTCACCGTTGTTTTTTCTACAATGAAGAGTTAATGCTTTCAGAGAGCATATATGCTTAAAAAGAAGCATCTGCTTATTGCTCTGACTGCAGTGATGTAGTATATCTAAAGGTGATTTGATTCTTAATGATAATTATTATCTGGCAACTTATATGCAGATGGAAACGCCGTACTTTCCCTTGGTGCGTAATAATACAAATAATAGGTTGGTGATTCTCCCGTACCTCACTCAGATCGGCTGAAAAATTTGCTTAAAAAAGGATTGACGAAAAAAAGTTTTTTTTTAGTATTATCACTCCAAATCCTACCCAAAAGAAGTACCCAGAACTATGTCACTACGAAGTTTTTTTTTCAAAAAATATACAAAATTTTCCTTCAGTCAATTTTTGCAAATTTTCGAAAAAACATGTTTGTCGGTAATGCGTGTAACTAAGCTGCTGTTGAACTTCATGTGTCCTGACCAACCCAAAACGAGAGCTGAAATTTAATCCTTTCAATTGGAAAAAAATTAAATTAAATTTAGTGCCTCCTGTCGAAAGTTACTGCGAGTCAAAAATGAGCCATGAAAATCAACAAATTGGAGACTTTATGGAAATTTGGGAAGAAATCGTTACTTTTTCTTTACATCGCTATAACTTTTGATTGGCAGCACTAAATAAGACAAATCAGTTTTTAATCGATAGGGGCTCACTTCAGCTTTGATTTAAGCCCAGCCAGGACCTTCTCCCGTGCTGTGATACTTGACAACGCGCGCTTACTACATAATCGATATTGGTCAATACATCTCCCGAAAAAGGCCCATCAGTCGAAACGCCGACACACGTGTCTTAGAGTGTTGCCCAACATTGTCATGAAAAAGTTTCGTGGCGATACGTTGCTTGAAACTCGAATAAAATGCATTTTGATTGTAGATGATCGCGAAATTATCACGGAACTGACATCCGGGAACTGACATTTCGAGCTTCGGAATGCTCTTACAGCTCATGCACACAACATGCAAATCTTTACGCTTCTGGTCCATCTGTTGCAATTAGATGCATTAAGAAAACGCAGCTTACCTGTTTACGTATACCTAGTAGTGGGGACACAAAGTGATTCAGGAACTGACCCAAGTTTGTGTACGTCATAAAAAACGAACAATCAAACGCTCAGATATCTGCGAGATCAGGATTCCAAACGGCACTAGCCGTATGTACTTTGAAAGTTGACCATTGGATGGCTCTATTTAAGTAAATACCGCGTTTTTCAAGTCGATTTGTTCTCGTATAACGTTTTTTGGGCAAATCCCTGGACAAAATATGTGCACTGATTACGTACATTTATTAGTTGATAATCAATTTAACTACAGTACAAATGTAATAGGCAAAAAACCTTTAATCTGAACAGGTAAGAACTTTTATTGGCAAATTTGAGATGGGGACACGTGGCGGAATTGACATTTTGACCCTATTTTCGCAATTTTCTTGGTAAAGGAGGCAATTAATCGATCCAAGACGATATGTCAAAGAAAGCTACGAACTTTTAACATATAAAACCAGTTTTATAGTATCCACATTCATTTGTATACGAGTACACGAGCCCCGGATACGATATGAGAGAGTTACAGGAGAATCACCCAGGTATGTTGTCGGGTATGTTCAAGACCAGTTTCAGGCGCTCACAGCGAACATTTTGTATTCATATAAACTAAACATTACAGAATACAGGAGACAATTGGTCCAAACTGAAAAAAAAGGGAATTGTGGGTGAAAACACCCCCCAAAGGCACCCCCTACAGCGTCCTCTTCAGACGATCAATTAATTTTTAAGAAACAGATGACATTTTTGTTCTAAAAATAGTGTCTTTATAGGTTTAATGGGTTGCCGAACACGAATTTGGCATTGGCATCTGAAAATTCAAAATGGCGGATCTAATATGGCAGCCAAAAAAATTAAAAATCGTCCAAAATTGTACATAAATTAGTTTATAGAGGTTTTCTGGTCTGCTTAACACGAATTTGACATTTTTAGTTCATAATTCAAAATGGCGGATCCAATATGGCGGTCAAGTGCATGAAAAAACCTGCCATATTATTCAAAAATCAGTTTATTGGGATATTTGTGGTCGCTAAACGCAAATTCGAAATGAGAATTGAAAATAGCAAATCTCATGCGGCCCAAAAAATAGAAAAAACCGCTGAACTAGATAATAATAATTCTATTTGGATATTTGTGGTCGCTAAACGGTTATTTAACATTAAAAGCACAAAATTGAAAACAATGATTTAAATATGGCGACCCAAAAATTTCAAAAAACCGAAAAATTGTACGAAAATCATTGTATAGTGTCTTTCACTTGCCAAATTCTAACTTGACTTTCAAATTTAAATTAGCGAGCCCAACATGAGAGCTCGAAAAATTAAAAAAATTATGGAACTGAACAAATGCAAGTCCATACAGATCTTTAGGTCGCTGAACTACAATATGATATAGCATTTACAAAATTTAGGGCAGCTGATCCATTGAAAAAAATCAACTATTTCAAAAGAACCAATGTGTATAGGGTTTCTTGAATTTCTTAAGTTCTTGTATTTCTTAAATTCTTTCTTAAATTCAAGTACGTGAATTAATTTTTCAATTTTAAATGGCTTAGATAATACGGCCACACGTACTCAGTCACCAATGCATGTTAATACTGGTTATTTACTTTGCTGACTGCCAATCTAACATTAAAATTACGAAATTAAGAACAACTCATCTAACATGGTGGACCAAATAAATCGTTAGAATATTCAAAATTTTAATTGTTTTATAGGGACTATAGGAAAAAATTGTAAGTTTTGTCATGTCTCGAAATAGAAAAATCTTCTCGGTCAAGACGATTTAATGCTGTAGACCGACGTCGATCAGCGATTTATAAAAAATTCAAAGCAATATACGTTGGTAAAATAGAGTGTCGACGAATTGTTGGAGACATTAATGACGTGTCTTATGTAAACGGATTGATCATGCGTGATGTACTGCCACCATAAAATTTATACTATCCCATATTACCGGTAAAAATGCACAAGTTAATTTTTTCACTGCGTCGTACATGTGAAAATATGAGTTAAGAATATTGTCCGCACGAAGATGCAAACGATCGAATGATAAAGGGTACATGGATATCTTACGAAGTAAAAATTGCCGTTTAAGTAGGCTATGTAGTCAAGAATGTTTATGAAATAGGGCAGTATAGAATGACGCAATACAATCAAGAAAGAAAAGAAGGAGTGCTATTTGCAAAATGTATCGACGAGTTTTTTGAATAAAAAACACAGGCCTCTGGTTTTCCTCCCGAGTGTCTCACAGATGAAGATAAATACAGATATATTAGTGCAATACGAGACGCCGAGGGAATATATCTCAATAAAAAAAAAAAAAAAAAATGAAAACGAAAGATAAAAAACAGAAGAAAAATAGTAACAAAATAAATAAAAAAAAAAAAAAAAAAAAAAAAAAAAAAAAAAAAAAAAAAAAAAACAGAAGTCGTCATGGCCCATGAAAGATTGATGGAATTACTTACCAGTGCAGAAATAGATGTTAACGGTAGGGAGAGGGGGGCAAGGTGAACTTGGCGAGTAAATCGGGCACCTTGTATTTTAACCAAATGAATTCATTTTTGTCAATGAATTATTTTTTTTTCTATTATTTAATATTACTGTTTAATTTCGCTTGGATTTTTTGGTCGAAAAAAGTAATGTTCAGGTTATAAAAATTATTTTGAAAATCAGAGTCAAAATACGTGCGACGTCGAAAACTTGTAAGATATTTTTAAAGAACAAAAAAAAAGTAAATGGTTTTGGATTAAATTGTGTTTGGAAGTTTAATTCAAGAACTTTCAGGAGGAATTCGAATTAGTATCCTACGACGTTTAGAAAAATAGTTATATTGAATAAAAAATGAGATATGAAAGGGGCAGGGCAAGCACCAAAGAGAAGGGCAGAGTGGAAACGGGCAGATGTTAATTATCAGCGCATAGCAGAACAGCTGACCGTTCTTAACCTAACTTTTTATGTCTTCCAAGGTAAGTACCTTCTTTCAAAAGGCAAGGCAACGGTTTTTTTAACAGAGAATCTTATACTAATGGTAATCATCAGAGACCTTAGGATTATATAAATAGAATGAATTATTCAGCTGTTGTAAATTATATCTTATTAAATAATTTCTTAAGCAATCATAAAACGCTAAACTAAAATGTAACTATTATGTCTTTTGAGAATGATATTACATTTGAGACTATTTTGCTACTACTATGTAATGCAAAACAACCTAAAGGATTTATATTTCTAATTAAATAAATGTTCTACTTGAAAGTCAAAAAAAAATTATTGCACTTTTATTTCAACATTTAAGTAATATCACTTGATAAAAGTGTAAATCAACAATCAAATAGCAACTAGTGGAAATCATAAAAACGTATTATTTTATTTAATAAACATGAAATATAAATACCTCATTTATAAATATGTACCAGTTTTTACGATTGACTGGTAAACCATCCCGTAAAACTTGTCTACCAGTTTACGGGAAAAGAAGATTTGTGAATATGTATATAAGTTATCCGTTTGGTTACAAGCATACGGATATACAATAAATAACTGATAAAAAAAAAAGACTTTTTAGAGCCAACATGGTACTTATTGAATGATAACATTTTTTACGTTAAGATGATTAAATTACCTCGAATTTCGCACGTTTCTTTGAAAAAAAGTACGACGATGTACGTCAGCATATTCTTGATGATGCGACGATTGTTTTATATTCGGTGTCAGCCCATATTTTTGTAACATGATGCGACGGATTCTTATACGTTCTTGTTTAATAAAATATGATAAATTTCCTTTGAAAAATGACGTCAGCACATTCTTTTACAAAACCTTTAACCTTGAATGATAAAAAGAAGGAAAAGGCGCCTTTACAGTAGTTGCTCGCATGACTTTAAACATAATACTGCCACAGATGAGGAGCAACCTTTCTCGAAAGGCAGCCCCATCGATCACATGAGCCACTAAAATAAGCTGATTGCTCGCACGAGCCACTTTAGCTCTAATCCTAGCTGTAGCGGTGGCGGCGGCGGTAAAAAGAGCTTGATTGGCGCTCTTCAAGCTAACATTGGCTTTCAAAAACCGTCAACGACCTCGCAAGCAGAGCGCGGCAGGAGCCAACCGCGGTCGCTCAGCTTTTCGATAGACCGCAGTAGGTATTATGGATACGCGATGGAATCATCCATGGACGTGCACGCTGAGTGGACCAACTTGTTGCGGGAAGACCGTGTTTGTCAAACGATCTTTGCGACACGTTGACCATATGAGAGACACTCGTGTCGCACGAATCATTCTTTGTTACGGTAGTGGCAGTTTAGTTATCGGGACCTCGAAAAGAATATTGAATTTTACAAAGTGTTACCCCAGAGTGTGCATTGGGCTGGAGACTTAAGATCCAAAGCATGTCATCATTGACGATTTGATGCGCGAATCACCCAACGGCAGTGAAGCTATCGTTGATATATTTACCAAAGGCAGTCATCACAACAATCTAAGTGTGATCTTTATCACGCAAACGGTTTTTATCGAGGTAAAAGTTAGCGCGATATATCGCAAAACTCTCAGTACATTGTTATTTTTCGAAATTTACGCGATCGTGCACAAATACAGCATTTGCCGAGATAAGTGTGCCCGGAAAATCCTTGATTTTTACAAGAGTCTTATTGGGATGCTAGATCGCGACTGTTTGGCTATCTTTTCTTAGATTTTAAGCAAAGAGCGCCACATAGTTGTCGATCTCGCAGTTCTATTTTCCCGGACGATGGGGATCAGTACGTATATGTAGCAAATAAACAGATAAAAAGAAGCGATACGGCGAATCTAGTTCCCATCGTAACGTGATGATGGCGACAAAGTCGCGTTCTCTAGTTGGTGGGAGCACACTGCCATTTTGAGAGCTCCATATCATCTCGACACGGAACATCAGAGGTCGTTGTTGCGCAAAACTGGTGCCACATCGATCAGGTACATTTATGAGTTTGCGTTGAATACTCTCAAAGAAAACGTACCGCTTACCCCGACGAACAAAAAACACTTACGGAAACACGCCAAGGTTCTAAGAAAACTCACCGAAAAAAAAAATCGTTTGGCGTCGAAGAAAAACATTATTGTACAAAAGGGAGGAAGCTTCTTACTTGCTTTATCGAGTCCTCTCCTTGAAACGGTGCTTTCGCTCGTGTACCAAAAAAAATGGAGCCGGCGAAGAAGATGATTCTTCTTCCCCAAGACAACGTGGAACGTTTGCGAAGCCCGTGTCTCATCGATGGGCTAAAATCTGTGCAAACGCCGGGTACTACAATATGTTGACTCGACGTAGAAATGAACGACATCTTGAATGTACCGTACGGCGACGAGCGAAAAAAATGGAAAAAATACTAGCAAGTTTTGTAGAAATTTTTACACTTTAAGGAAGCGGAGAGCGAAAGAAAGAGACACATGGATATAAATCTAGAAAATTTCGACGTTAACACATTACAAGATAGCAAATTGTTTGACGACGAGGATGAGAGAAATCATAAGGAAAAAGCGTGTCAGGATGTCGAGGTTATCAAAATTGTATCCAAAAAATTTCGTAAAAAGACTGCAGTGATACTGCGGTACTTGCTTGCTAACGGTAACGTCTAGTGGACAAATGATAATACAGTGATCATAGGTGGCGTTTGTATACCATGGTCGAACATTGTCGATATTGTAAATGATGTCTTGAGGGACAGGAAAAAACGCGTACCAGCAGGGCGTGGTCAGTTTGCCACGGCACTTCGAATCGCAAACATCCCAAAAGAGTGTGTCGAAAACGAGCGAGTATTAAGATTACTGATCGACGAGAACGACAGAAGTGATGATTCAAAAGCGGAAAAATCGACAAGTAAAAGTCCAAGGTCTCGTTCGAGCAGTGAGAGTGTTGTTTTGGAAACTGGACCAACAAAGTTATTGAGAAACAAAAATAGAAAGATAGTCACACCTCCGGCACAAAAAATTAAATCATTGCGTCGGTTAAGCGAGAAAGTGATGGAAAATAAAAAGTAGTAAAGCTGGAAGAGAAAGGAAAAAATTGTGCTCTCGACGGAATTATTGATCTACTACCATTTTAAATGCATGTACCATGAAACACCACCGGACAAGTAAACAGTCGCTTTATACACAACATGCTGCATTTGTAGCAAAATTACGTATAAAGAGTTTTTTTTGCACATCAAGAGAGCTATGGGATCTGATCTCGCAAGAAAAAGAGTAGTAAGGAGAAAAAAAGAAAAAAGGAATAATGTATGATTCTCAGCAAAAACCTTACTACAAAGTGGCACCCCCCTGCATGGTGGAAACAAACCTGTGAGTGCTGTGAGAAAGAAATTTTTTCGACCAAATGTAATAGTTTGGCTCGAGAGCCAAGATACATACAATTTACACCGACCTATAAGACATCGTTTTCCCAGAAGAAGTTATAATGTTCGTAATTTTGACAATGTGTGGGAAGATGATTGAATGGATTTGAGATCTTTAAAAACTTACAACGACGGTTGCACTTACGTTCTTGTTGTCATCGATGTTATCAGCAAATACGCTTGTGTAGAACCGATGAGGGATGAAACGTCAAAAAACATTGCTAAAGCATTTTAACGTAATTTGTCGAGAAGCAATTATCGCAAATCAATGTGTCTCCAGACGGATAAAGGTAAAGAATTTATAGGACCGAAATGCAGATAAATTTATAAAATAATGAAATGGAATATCGGGTGGATGTTCTTCCGAAAATAATCGAGGCATACAATCGCACAAAGCATTCGTCGACAAAGATGGCACCGGCTGACGTGACTTTGCCCCATGTTATAGTGGACATACTTATAAAAGTCCAAAGTACAGCGTTAAAGATGTAGTTCGTATTAGTAAAGCGAGAAGTGTCTTTGCCAAAGGTGACGAGACCGGATAGACTTTGGCGTTGTTTAAAATAGTACGTATCTCTTGTACACGCCATCCTCCGGTGTATTTTCTCAGAGATTTAGCTGATGAAGACATTGGCGGATTCTTTTACGAAGAAGAACTAAGCAGAGTGCGTGAGAATTTAAAGAAAAGCTTCTTCGAGGAGGACAAGAAATTGAAAAGTCGTGGTAAAGGACGATCCAAAGAATATTTTGTCAGTTGAAAGGGTTATCCCGAAAAGATCAATTCATGAGTAAAGGCTGATTGTTTAAAAAATATACAATAAATGACGAATTTAAAGTTTTGCTGCCTAGCAACAGTAGTATGCAGTATAACCCTGATAATACTACTACGCATTACGTGACTAGATTACCACAACTAATTTGTTTGTACGGTCAGTGGGTCGTTGGAATAACAGAGATTTAAATACTACTGACGTTTCAACATGTAGTGAAAAATGGCGAAAGAAATATCACTGTAGGAACAGTACCACGACCACATATGACACTGAAAGAAGAAGAAAAAGAAGAAGAAACAGAAGAGACCGTCCCTTATGTTGATTCTTATATACGTCTCGGTCTGTACACGAATATTAAAGTAATGATTGAAGAAATAAATAGATATAATACTGTGCGGGTCACGTGATTTTTAATATAGAAAGAGGTGGTTACGTAGTTGCAAAGTTAGTCTGCCCCGAGACGTCCAACAGTGAATACGTACACCGAATAATGTTATTCAAAAAATTACATAAAATCTTTGAATTTAAAAGTACCACAATTATTTTTGTTGAAAATAGCGAAATTAAATCGCTTCATTTAGCTAATCTTGCCTCTGCTCTACCGTCCATGCTTATGATTTACAGTGATATCTGTGAACCGTACATCGTAGGAGATGTTCAGTCGCGTTTGTTACGAGCGGTGTCGTTGGACCTTTAACGTTACGCGTATGGTATGATTGAGAACAAAACTTTTTCACTTTTTATGTATATGCCACTGCTGTTTAACTCGTTCCACACCATCGAAATCGATATAAGGGACCAAATTGTTAGACTTATACCACTTGACTTTGGACTGCTAACGGTGACACTTCATTTCAAGAAAGTCGATTGAAAATGATGGACCTTTACGACGACTATTTCATTCCACAAATTAGTGGTGGGGGGAGTATGAGCACGATTTATAGCAACAGCGGAGAAGGAGTTGGACGCATTTACATTGGTTCTCCCTATCAACGAGGGCACGGAGGTATCGGATCATTTCTACCCGGAGTGTTTAGGCAATTTTTGCCCCTCATAAAACGAGGTGCTCAAGCTCTAGGTAAAGAAGCCGTTTGAACTAATTCAATTTGGGCTCAATTTGATTTCCCATTTAAATAGTATGGGATTTTCAAACATCAACCTAGTTTGATTTCTTTAACCACTTTAACTATTTTTTCTGGATTTTTAAATCACACCATTAAATTACGTTTCACTTGGACATGATCTATTTATTTTTTTCAGCTCAATATAAGCATGTTGAAATAGTTCGAATTTGTCCTTCGAAGCCATCAAAAAACAAAAAAATCCAAAATATAAAATTTTTTTAACTCGCTTATTTTAAGCTTAAAAAAAATTCAATTATCGACGTCCAAGTGACATGTAATTAAATGGTATGATTTTAAAATCCAGAAATGATACCTAAAGTGGTCAAAAAAATCAAACAAAGTTAAATACTGAAAATCCCATACTATTTAAATGAGAAATCAAATTGCGTCTAGGGGCACGTGTTGAATCCTTAATTTTCGGGTTTTTAGGGTATGGATTATCATTTTAGGATGCAACGAAAAGATTTCAGGGGGTATATGATCAAAAAGTCATAATCGGTAAATAACGGACATCCTAATGACAGAGTCCTAACTTATTACTTGCTACTATAATTCATCGATGATAAAAAGTATTTACTTTTAGTATAATGACCAAAAAAGGATTCTGATGCATTTTATTTATAATGTTCACATCAAGACTTTTAATAATAATCAAAAAGACTTTGATTTTAAACAAATAATTACTAGGCTATTCAAATTTTTTTAATAATATTTTAGTTATCAAAAAAATTTCTTTTCTTAATACTAGTACCGTTTTAAAAATTGAGATTTGCCTAATGTTTAATGTTTAACTGTTTGTATCCTCATTAGATTATTTTATAAATTAGAATTACATTAACAATAAATATTATTAAAAATTAAAAAATCATACCTGTAAAAGATAATAAATTACTCTAATGTAAAAAATTGTAAGTCTGCAATAAATTTTTCAATTTTCATTTACAATACATGGAGTAAGAAAATTTTGTCCATAGTAACAAAATATTAGAATTTACGCAGTCAAAATATTTCAAACAGTAAAGAGTCACTTTAGCTGGAAGAAAATCATAAAATCACTAAATATTATGAAAGCTTTTTCATTAGAATGGTGGCAATTATATGAAATGTGTATATAGTGCGCAATAAATGTAAAAAGCATAAATGCAATAAATCGACGGAATTATTATACTAATATGAGTATATAGATAATCTTATAAAATTGTAATATCGATGTGATGAAATTTATTCGAAAGTATGATTATTTTCATGTTTATTATAGCTTTTATAGTTGTTCTATAAGTACTTAAAATTAATGGTAATTTGTTTCAAAAAGAGCGAGTGAGTTAACCCAAAGAATAGTACTGTATTTGTTCTACATAAATGCACTCGGTAATATATGCTAAGTTAAATTTGATTATGTGATATCTGAAATCACAATACATGACGGCTGTGTATGCATCTGAAGTTCTAGCCTAAGCAATAGTTTTTTTAAATATTCTATTATTTTTTTAATTAAAACTCTTTTTAATAGAAATATTTTCAGAATAGGATTATGGAAAAAAAAAAATTGAAATAATAATAAATGTAAAAAAATTGAAGTATATTTTAATTATCATTTTTTCAATTCGAAAAGGAAGCTATCTTAAGCTTCTTTAATAAGTACGAGATAAATTGCATATTTTATAAGGAATCTTATACATGAATATTATAATTATTGATATGTTTATTTTATAAATATAAAAAATTAGGAGGTTGGCAAGCAGAGCGCGGAAAGGAAAAATTATTCCTAAAAAAATCGGTGGGCAAATATACATATGGAATGAATATCACAAAAAAATAGGTCAGGTGACGTAATGTGATTACATAGGTAGCAGAGGAACTAAAAATAATAAGAGTAATAAACAGGATTCCACAATAATTGACCAGAAAATATGGATTATAGGTTAAATCAAATAACACTAGAAAATAGAAAAAAAGTGAAAAGAGAATTAAAGATTAACGTAAAAAGAATAATTGGAATAATAAGAGATACAAAAATTGAAGAAGCCTGAGCAAACTAAGCAATGTAGAAAAAAGCAAAATTAAAATGAGTTTCATAAAGCTATTAAAAAATTAAAACAGAAAAAAAAGTGGGATGGTAATGTGGAAAGAGGTATGAAAGAATAATTTTAAAAATCTGTCAAGAGAAAACAATGATACATTTCATACAAAAAAAAAGGAGTATATAAATCAACAACAAAATCTAGAGAGATTTATACAAGAATATATTCATCATTGAATAAAAAAATGTCTTGGGAAAATTAAGAAACAGAAAAGACACAGAAGAAGACAGAATTATGGAAAACTGTTTAATGAATCTGTAAATAATTTGCATGATTGATTTGACACACATACTTCATGGCTTATACACTAACATACATATTATCGAAGCGTGGGCAATAGCATGAATCTATCAAATTCACAAAGCAGGGAATAAGTAGAAGTAATTTAAAACTACAGAGAAGTGCCTTTCAAAATGCAACATACTAGATTCAAGAAATTATTATCGCTAATAATGCAGAAAAAATCGGTAAAGAAGTAAAAAGTAATAAAAGAGAGTTAGGCTGCTATCAGAACAAAAGAAAAAACAAGATACCATATTTTTGTACTAAATAATTTAATTTAAAGTAAACTAGAGGAAGTCGTCAATAAATTATATGCAGTGTTTGTAAATTTTGAAACAGAATTTGATAACAGTAATGAAGAGATATTCCGGCTCAAAATCAATTTAAGAGAAATAAGTATGAAAGCGACAAAAAAGTTGAAAAAATCTAAAAATATACAAAAAACAGTCAATCACGGCTAGGGAATAACAAATGTACTCAAAACTATGAAAGAGAAAAGGCAAGGGTGCCGATGAAGCCTGGCACTTTAACGTTTATATATCTAAAAAATAGGCGATAAGTGGATCTAAAATAATACACGAGGTGTAATAGTAGGCAAACTCAAAAGTAACTGTCTTAAATTATCTAATGACATTGCTTAAGGCGCCTAGCATAAAAGCAGATGTTTTTTAATTTGAATTGGATGCATTGAAAGTTTTAGTCTAGGACATGGACCAAAACGTGTGATTCTTAACAAACAATTTTCCCGGCACGGAAAAAAACGACAGGTCGGGAGCAAAGAACAGTTAAAGCAGTTTTAGGCTTAAGCAAAAGAGATAAAGTAGAAAGTTTAAAACAAAGATACTTTTTCATCGATTAAATAATAAAATTATATTGCACACACGTAGCGGAAATTTGTGTATGAAAGGGAGGACTCCCCGTTCCTCGCCCCTCCAAGCGAAACTCCCAAACCTCCTTAAACCGTCTGATCTTTTAAAACCCATACACATTTTTTACAAATTTTTTTTCATGTCCTTTTTTATGAATGAATATATATATGTCTATCTAAATGTGTCGATCTTTTAAAACTTTTTGTACACTCAACACATTTGATTATTTTTCCTTACTATGTTCTTTGAAGAATGAGATCTGTCTGAAGTTTAATGTTATACTGTTAATATCGTTGATATATTATTTTATAAATTAAAATTACATTAAATACTAGTATTACAAAAAGTTCAAAAAGAATACCTGTAAAAAGATAATAAATTACTCTAACGTAATAAATTTGAAGTCTGTAATAAACTTTTCAAATTTCATTTAAAAATTTGACAATACATGGAGTAGGAAAATTTTGTTCATGATAACTAAACATTGCAATTTACGCAGTCAAAATATTCTAAACAGTAGGGAGTATCTTTAGCTGAAAAAAAAATCATAAAATCACTAGAAATTATAAAAGCTTTTCAAATAGAATGGTGGTAAATGTACAAAATGTGTAAATAGTGTTAAAAAAATGTAAAGAGCATTAATACATTTAATCGACGGCATTATTGTACTGAAATAAGTACATAGATAATCTTATAATAATGTAATATAGATGCGATCAAATTTATTCAAAAGTCCGATTATTTTTACGATGTTTGTTATAGCTTTCATAGTTGTTCTGTGAGTATTTAAAGTAATGGTAATTTAAAAAAAAGAGCTAGTGAGTTAAACCAAAAAAAAGGTTTAATATTTGTTCTATATAAATGCACTTGATAATATGTGCTAAGTTGAGGTTGATTATTTGTTATCTAAAATCACAATCCATCACCTCTGTGTATCTGTTTGAAGTCCTAAACAAAACAATCGTTTTTTTCAATGTTCCATTATTTTTCAAATCAACAGTTTTAAAAAAAAAATATTTTTAAAACAGTTGAAAAAAAAAAATGTTAATGTTCATAAACTAAAAAAAATTAAAATATTTTTTAATAAACATTGTTCGAATTAAAGAATGAAGCAATTATAGGCTTCTTTAATAAATAAGAGAAACATTAATTATTATAAGAAATTTTATAAATTCATATGAAAATTATTTAAATGATTTATCTTATAAATATAAGTAATTAGAAAATTGGCAAGCAGAGCGTGCAGGTAGGCGAATATACATATGACATAAATATCACAAAAAAATAGGACAGGTTACGTAATGTAATTACACAGGTACCAGAGTAACTAAAAATGATAGAATCTGTAAAGCTACAAATCATTGCAAATTGATAAACAGAATTCTACAGTAACTAAGGAAAAAATATGGATTATAGATAAATTCAGAGAATACTAAAAAAAGGGAGGGTTAGGATGGAATTAAAGACTAATGCAAAATGCATGAATAGAATAATAAAAGATAAAAAAATTCAACGAAACTAAGAAAACTAAGAAAAGTAGCACAAAGCAAAATTTAAATGAGTTTCGAAGAGCTAATAAAAAATTTAAACAGGAAAAAAAGAGGGATGGTAATAAGGAAAGATGCATGAGAACAAAATTTTTTTAATTTGTCAAGAGGCAACAATGATAGATGTCATACGTAAAACGAATAAAGAAGTAATATAATCTACAGCAATGCCAAAAAAGATTTTACCAGGATATATCCATCATTGGATAAAAAAATGTCAATTCAAAATTTAAAAAAATGAAAGACACAGAAAAAGACAGAATTATGGAAAACAGTTTCAAGAATCTGCAAATAATTTTGATGATTGAATTTAAAAACATACTTTGTATCTTATGGACTAACACACATACTATCGAAGAGTTGAAGATAGCAAGAATCTATAAAATTTACAAGGCAAGGAAGGAGTAGAAGGGCGTTTATACTACAGGAGAGTAGCGTTTTAAAATGTAGCATTCAAGATAATAGAAATTATAATCGTTAAAAAAGTAGAAAAATAGGTAGAGGAAAGTAATATAATAAAGAAGAGTCAGGCTGGCATCAGAGCAAAAAGAAAAATAAGGTGCCATATTTTTGTACTAAATAGTTTAATTAAAAATAAAATTGGGGAAGGGGGCTACAAATTACATGCTTTTCTTGTAGATTTCGGAACAGAATTTGATAACATCAATAGAGAAATGTTTCGGGTCAAATATATGAGAGGGATAAGTAAAAAAATTTAAAAAAATGATGAAAAAAATCTAAAAATGTACAAAAAAAACAGGTAATTACGGTCGGGGGCAAATAAATTTACCTAAAAAAAGGGGGTAGGGCAAAGATGACTTTGTAGCTTGGTAATTTAAAGTTTATTTATTCGCTGTTGGAATAAGCCTGGAGGGGGTAAAACGATATGCGCCAGCGCCCATGGTGAAAATTCGGTGAATCGCAGGGGGACGCAAGTAAATAAGTAATCGCAGCATAATTCAAATTAACAAATGAAATAGATTTAGAGCCATGATAGACTTACGCTATGATTAAGAGAAAAATTAGAACTCTTAAAATGTGTAAAATGCAGCTAGTAAGTTGAGCTTGTCTTCCTGTAAATTAAAAATAAGAGGCTGGAAAACCAAAGAGCACGTTAATATCTGTCAGTATCTTTGTATATGGGCGTTGTACTAGCATACATGAAGCGTAAAAGTTGTAGCTTATCGGAATATGCATACGTTCGTCTTTATACGGTGTAAATTGGTGTAGGAATTTTGATATTATGTTTGTTGAAAGTGCGAGGTATTCATGAAAATGCGTGCAGTAGCACGGCACGTACTCGGTCCCTCGGAGCAGACGCCGGGCCTGTCAATCTGTATACAATTTTCTGTGTTCACTTTTCAAGCAGTTACACTTTTAACAATGATAATATTAGAATGCCTGCACCAATCCACACCGTAAAAAGACGAACGTGTTCATATTTTGATTAGCTACAACTTTAACGCTTCATGCATGCCAGTACAACATCTATTATTCTATTTCATTCACAAAATCTTATTTTGATGCGATCACTTGTTTGTTTGCTTCCCCCCGTAGTACAAGTACTGGCCACAAGCTAAGGGCACCACTTGCTGTTCTCACAGCGAATAGAGACCATAGACGATAAGTGGATGTAAAATAATACAGGAGGTGTAACAGTCGGCAAACTCAAAATTTAGTGTCTTTAATGATCTGATGACGCCGTTTTAGGTGTCCAGCAATTTAAAGACAAAAAATCTATGCAGAAAAACTTACATAAATATAGAAGAAAAAATATACTGGAAGTAAGCACGAAAAAAAATCTGTATTTTTAGGAATAGAAAAGGATGAAAACAGATCTGTTTCAATTTGAATTGAAGGCATTGGGGGTTTTCAAAAAGGACATGAACAAATGGATTTAGTAGTGTGGTTCTTAACAAAAAATTATCATAGCACACAGAAAAAACCACAGGTAGGGTGCAATGGAAAGTAAAAGCAGTTTTAGGCTTAAGCAATAGAGTTAACATAGAAAGTTTGAATAAAATATTATTTTTTATGCACTAAATTAATAAATTCATTGAACATATGTAGCTGAGACTTGCCTTTGAAACAGAATGAGAATATGTAGAAAGAATAGAAGGCAGATTCAAAATATGAAGTTAAGTTTAGATGCAAAGACAAAAGGATACATACGGAAGCTAGAGGCAGGAAAGGTAGACATGAATTTGGGAATGAAAAAGAAAAGATAATGGGAAAAAAGTAGATTCAGATTTACAAATATCATGTTAGGTTTAAATGCAAATATATCATAAGACATATGAGAAATGGAAGCGGGAAGGGTTAGCCTAAAAATAGGCATAAGAAAATGAGAATAAATTTACTTTTTTCACATGACAAAAATGGACAAGAGCAGGTGGCCTTATTTATGCCTAATCGAAGGATTAACATTCTTAACAAATAAAAATCATACAAAATAGGCAAAGAAGTTAGAGTTGTATGTGAAAAAGTAGAGGATTGGAAAACGATAGGATTTATAAAAAGAGCAACGGAGGAAAATATACTGGACAAAATCAAACATAATTTTACAAAGGAAAGAAAGACTGATTTTGTCAATCAGAAAATACAAAAAATCTATTCGGTAATTGACAACTTCATCATCCGTAAAATGTAAAAAAAAAAAGAAAAACACAGAGAGTAAAATAAAGCAAAAAGAAAAAGATATAGGTAACTTTACAAGTTTTTGATTGATGGACTGTAGGATCTGCAATAAAAAAAAAAAAAAAAAATACATAACGCACATCTCTATGTGAAGAGGAAAAAATACAGCAAATGAAATAATAATATCAGTCAGAAATATAGGATTAAAAGATAATGGAGAGATATGCAGGAGGGAGATGATTTTTGTGAAAATATAAGATATTTATGTAGTTAAATATGGCACAACAGTAAAGATAGAAAGTTCAAAAATATGTTATGCGTTATAAATTATAGTATTATGTACATGTAAAAAGAAATTCTAACATGTTGTTGTATGTTTAATCAATTACGCAAGTTACTCCATTGAAAATAATGTTTGTACTTATATAAAAGGATAAGAATTTTTAATAGTTATGAAACGAACAAAGAAAATGTAGTAGTATATAAAAATCCATATAAGAAATGAAAAAATAATAAAACAAACAAATAACATTTACAAATATTAAGAAAGAATTTCAAAATGATATTTTATTACAAACTTATATCCATAATTGATTTTAAAATGACCAAAAATAACGAACAAAGGCTCATAAATATTTCTGTAATTATAATGATAGAGTGAATATTGTATACATATACATATGAATCAATTTTCACATTCAATACCAATTGGAGTCATTATTATTTTTAAACTAATAACAATTTTTTGATAAATCAGTAAACTCATTTCATCTATGGACTATATATGTTCGAATTTTTAGCTAATTTTTATGAGATCGCTTTGGTTATCGATGTTTGTACGCATATATATGTGTATTAAAAAAAAAATTTTCTTATTTATTATTCAGACAGCAAAGTCCATGTTTAGATAATGTTAATAACACATGTAAGGTAAGGGACCCATTACTCGTGCACTCTACACAATTTTGAGGTTGTTTTGACCAAGGAAATAAAATAAGATGAAAATTTAAGACTGCGATTGT
>JAPYYV010006359.1:0-14389 GCA_030522625.1 Copidosoma aretas | reverse complement strand
CTTCTACCCCGTCTGCTTCGTTCTCGCGACCGAAATGCAGCATGTCATATAAGAATAAGCTACTCTGATTGAAAAACTGTATCTATATTTTTGTTGTACTATTATTCGTAATGTTATTAATAATTGATTCTGTAAGTCAATAAAACTCTACACCAATTCAAAGTTTGTACTATAGGCAGGCAAGTATGGATGGGGATAGATAAGGATGGGAACACGTAGAGAGAGAGAGAGCGAGAGAGAGGGTGAATGCGCTGAGCTGCGAGTGCCGCGGGTCAGTCGTTTGGCGATCTTGGTGTAGAAAGGTGCGTATGCCGGTGTAGAGAATTCTTGGGTAAGAGATAAACTGTACTTTTTTCTAACCTGTGTCTTTTTTTTGCTGTGTTTTCTATGCCTCCCTTCCTCGTCACCTTCAAGGATATACTCGTATATGAGAAATGGTGGCTAGAATGGTTAGCCTGGATATAGGCATAAGAAAAGGGGAAGAAATTTACTTTTTGCACATGATAAAAATGGATGAGAGCTGGTTACCTTATTTATGCTTGATGGAAGAATTAAGGGACTTAATCAATACAAATCCTACAAAATAGGTTAAACAAGTTAAAGTAGCTTATGAAAAAGTAGTGGATGGGAAAACGATAGGACTTATTAACAGAGCAACGAAGGAAAATAAACTTAAGAAAATCATAGAGAATTTTACAAAGGAAAGAAAGACTTCTGTTAATAAGAAAATACAGAGAAACTATATGGTTATTAATAACTTTATCATTTGTGAGATATAGGAATAAAAATATAGAACAGAGAGAGAGAGAGGAAAATATAGCAAAAAGGAAAATATGTAATTGAGTTTGAAAGAGCAATAATTTTTGCTGTGATATGAGAATGTAAAAAGGACGAAAGAAAAATGGTTTTAAGTGATAATCTGTAAGCTCTGCAATAAAAGAATTAAATATTTACATATTGCTACGTAAAGAGGGATGAAACAGCAAATAAAATAATCATAATAACAGTCAGAAATATTGGATTGAATGATAATGGAGAAATATGCAGGAAGAAAATGATTTATGTTATTGTATAAGATATTTATGTTGGTAAATAGGGCACTACAGAGCGAACATTACAAGTTGAATGATATGTCGTGCGTTATAAATTAAAATATCATGTCAGTGTAAAAAGAAATTCTAACATGTTGAAGTATGTTTAATCAATTATGTATCATATTCTACTGACAATGCAATAACTATTTATTTTAGGGGATATAAATTTCCAGTGGTTATGACACAATAAAAGGGAATGTTAAAGTATAAAAAAAACTATAGTAGGAATGAAAAAATAATCATCTTCAAATTTACATTTACAAATAATAAGTAAAAATGACAAAAACATATCTTTTCATGAACTTATATCCATAATCGAGTATAAAAAAATCAAAAATAACCAAAAAAAAGATCCTTATTGTTTCTGTAACAACAATGATTACATAAATATTATACACATATGAATCAATATTAACCTTGAATACTAATTAGAGTAAATATCAGGACTAAATTATTCACAATTATTTGCTGAATTAGGAAATTAATTTGACGTGTTGACTGTATTTGTTATATTTTTTACCAAATTTTTATGAGATTGTATATGTTTGGACACATATGTGCATTGAAAAATAGATTCTTGTATTTATTATTTTTCCATAATAATACAAATATTAATGTATAGGGATTGACTCGTAGTGCGTGCAGGTGACGAAGCCCCACTTGTACATATATATATATACTGTATATACATATATATATGTGTATTAATTATATCATGAATAAAATTCGAACTTGTATTGCATATCTTGGAATTCTTTATATGTGTACTATGTTTTATTCTTCTTTAAAATGACTATTTTGATAAATGTGTTACAAGCATTAATCGTCGGATATACTTATAATAATAATTAAAATTTAGAAGAAAAGACAATTAACAATATCTATGGCTCCTAGGTGGGGAAATCTCAGCCAACAACCAGGTAAGACTCATGCCAAAATCCGCACTTCATTTTCAATATTAAAGAAAATATCTTGTGCCTATACTTGCAAAAATTAATTGAAAATTGAAAGCGATGAACAAAAAATCAGATGTCGGACCGATATAGTGGGATCTGGGTCTGCCATGTTTTCTTCAAATTATAATCAATTGTGTTAAAATCGAATTTTATTTATTTTGAATAAAGTCGTAAGTGTTCAAAACTTCTACATTTAAAAATTTGCATGGAAAACGTTACTAAAAATAAAATCACCCAGCAAAGTAACGTTATAAGATAATTTCCTGAAGAAAATTATTAGTTCTCTACCCTAACAAAAAAAGTAGTTGGTTTAATTTATAAAAATATATTGATTTGGCACAATATATGCCAGGAAAAGTATTTTTGTACGCTAATGTATGCCCAAAGAATAATGAAAGTTCGACTTCGGCAGAATTCAGCTGAATTCAAAGAAGATAAACAAAATAATTAGATCGCATATTATTAGGTTTAACATTTAATTTATTATTTCTCGTCTTTAGTTTTTAATTAATATCTTTAACTTTGGATTTTAATAATTCGCTGGAAACTTGAATGCCAGCTTCATCGATAACGTACAAAATTTCAATTTTTTCCAGGTGGCCCTTTTTATTGGAAAAATTTAATAATTAAAGCTAAAGAAATAACTCTAAATACATTTCCTGCAAAGTGACACCTATTTTTATGAGAAACATGTGAATTAACAGATTTTTGGTTGAGATTCAACTAAGAGCAGCTAAAAAGCACCGGAGAATCACATAATGCTTACTTAAAATGTATACTTTGGAATGAGTCTTATCTTATTTCTAGCTGAGATTCGGCCACTGGGTCAAACCTCGTACTACCGGGGTCAAAAAGCATGCGGTTATCTGGCCGTGCTGGAATTTCTCGAAATTTTATCATAAACGTGTAACATATTTTTAGGGACCATACATACCTTAAGACGCAAACATCTCATATGTTGTTATTATAATTCTGAAGTTGGAGTTAAAATTTATTTTTGTAACTATCATAATTGATGCATAAAGAATTCAAAAATTTATAGCGAAAGGTACATCCTTCAAAAAGCCATTACTTCATGTATAGATAATAAATTTTATAGATAATTGTATAAAGAAAATACTTGAAGAATAATCAAGAAGGTAATGACTCCATGCAAGCTTAATATCAATTTATTTAAATTAATGTTTATGTTGATTTTTCAGTATAAAAAAAATTTTAATTATGTCCAATAATATTTATTGTAGAATAGGTTAGTAAAATTTGTTCCTTAGCTACTCGTATGCTCGCAATATTCATTAAAATCGAAATAAACAATAGAAAAGAAATGGGTTTTGCTAAGACTGGGCAATATTCGATCCAAAACTAAATGTTTAGCTAACTATACTAGATTTTATCATCGCCTCACTCAATGAAAATAACAACATTATTATCGCTTTTTTCATGCCCTTTAGATATTTATTGTGTATTATGTAACTTTCAAAGCAAAAACGATTATATTTTGAACTACTATTAGAGTTTTTTTCCATTAAACATGTATTAAGCGTATCAAAGTCGAAAACTTTGTCCTAATTTAATCGCAGGCTATACATTTAATTTTTTACGATCAAAATTATTCTATGTAACGATATGGTTTAAACCAAAGGTGTGTTCAAAATAACAGCAAGATCGGATAGCTGAATGTAATAAAAAGTGAATTGTCAAGTTTGTTCTTGACAAAGAGACTCGCAGGCAGAAAAACTCAAGAAAATTCTTGAAAAAATATTTATTAACTTTTTGTTACAAATTTTATAAAACTAGATCAAATGACATTAAAAAAAATTGATCTACAGGGAATTACATAAATACGAAAATAGAGAATAAAACACTCAGTCCGATTGTAACTTATATGAACGTAAATTATCCATCACCCATATGATCTGCTCTAGCCAAGTGGATAAGATGCTTGGGTCAAAAGTATTTCCGATAAGGTTTAAGTCCCAAAGCTATAAGTAACTTTTTTTTTTTTTCTTATTTAAACTTAGTAGCTCTTTTGTTTCTCTAATTTTCGACAACTTTTAAACACTTATATAAATCAAAATTACTGCTAAAATAAGATTTTTTTTACATGTTTTTAATGCGTTAAAGCGACTCGTTTTATACAACTCTGACACGTACCATTTTACACCAGAACCGACTTTTTCTATCGCAGCAGACATATTGGTTTCACGGATAGGAGACTTTTCTAACTTGTGTTCTAATGTCAAAAAGTACATGTGTACTACGTGGCATTTACGAGTGACACATATCGTGATATTGGCGGGGAGCGGCTAGGGGGCGTGCAGAGAGTAAAAATATAACGAAAAATTACGTGGAAAGATTATCTTCCGCAAGGAGAGCAAAAAGTGCCTAGCTACTAGTCCAATCCATACAACTATATAGTACAGATCGATAATGTACAAACTTGTGGAACTCGATCCTCCCACATGCTCTGCACGCCAATAATATGCAAGAACCACGCTCTGCTACCAAAAATGTGTGTAGGTCTTCGATTCCTTTACACGGCCCACTGTGAGACGAAACGTAGGTTTTTTTTCTATAAATAATATATCTTATAACCAAATATACAAATCTACAGGATTCTTTCTGCAGCTTACAGCTTATTTAATATATGAAAACCACAAATAAATTTGATAAAATTGAAAAAAAATGTTTTAAATTGAAATTTTTTCCTACAATGGTTAAAAATCTTCTAAAATTAAAGTAAGAGATGAAAAGTATTTTACAAGACATAAAATATATGATGTCCATATATTACTTATTTTGGTAAGCTAAACGTATATTTGACTATATCATGTACAGACAATTTGGGAAATAATGCCGTCACTGGGTAAAAACAACTCTTGGAATAAATTAAATGATGAAATATTTTTTTTAAATGAAAATATTTTTTCATAATTATAAATAATTTTGAATAACTGATTAAAAAGATGTTAAATATGATATACTGCATATAATTAGTAATGTTAAAATGTTGTTAGGGGCTAAAACTTCCCTTAAATAATCTTGAATAGACAAAACATCATGAATTTAATGGGAAAAATTTCGTTTGTTCATCGAATTATACTGAATGAATATATCGTTGAATTAGGTTCAGACTTTTTAGAATATATTGAATAAAGGAGGTAAAATCAACCCTTAAAGATAGTAAAATCAAAAAATAGTCATGTTAAATCAAAATTTCTACCTGTAATGCTAAACAATCTTCAAAAATTGGTAAGAAATATGTAAAGTATATCATGCTACATCAAATTACTGGTTATTAATATGTTGTAAAGGGTTAAAACTACCGTAAATAAAGACTTAAGGGGTGATAATAGCTCTCTAAGTTTGTTAAACAACTACATTTTAATTTTAATCACAATTTAATTCAAATTACAAAGATTTACCAGAATTAAACATAATAAAACAATAAACCTAGCTTATTAAGGCAATTAAGTATATTATATTATATTTCCACCTTGACGACTTCCTTAATTTAAGTTAATATTGTTAAGTACACTAAGTATATCATCTGGAGTCAACACCTAACCGACCACCTTACTTTAATGAATTCTTATTAATCATTAATTCTATGATTTTTTAAATAAAAAATCATAAGTAGACTTGAAAAAATAATTCTTTGAAGAATGAATCTAGCTCACGTTTAATGCAATCAGCTGCACATTGAGAGATAAACGTTGCATTTTGTGACTGTTAATAAGAGTACGATATAAACATGACCACGCCATATAACTCTTATCTTTTAAGTGACAATCTATCACAATAAACTTTAGCTTTATTTTTGTTTCTTAAAATGCTAGTTTTGTGTGCCTACAAACTATTTTGCATGAAAATAACTGTCAAATTGATGAATAATAACTTTTATAAGTTACGATGTTGGTAATGCAATAACTCTTTATGATCCACATAATTTTTTTAGCCTGATTATTGACACTTATGTATACTATGATAGTTAGAAGATGTAACTTTTTCCCTCTTTATGCGGCTGATTACAACGAATGTGGGCATGATTCAAAGATATAGGTAGTCAGTATGGTGGATAATCCAGATGATATTTCATATGCCAATAGTAATCAATGATCTAGCCATGTTGACCAAAACCAACAAGAAAACTGGTCAAGCTGGTACTCATAGAAATCCTTTAAGTCCACATTTATTATAATATATCACTAATTAAGAGAAAAAATTTTATCTCATCATCTTGAAAGCATGTTCAGTGTGCTTTTCATAAGATGTGACGATGCTTGAATGTGTGTATACGTTTATATATTGATGGATTATAATACATGCAACTACGTACTTAAAAAACCAATGTACATAAAATGTAAGTATCTCTTTGTTAAACATATTTCATGCTAACAATTATGAAACTTAAGAAGCCAATTTTTGATCAGTCAAATAAAGTCCTATTAGATTGTTTATATTCGTAAATAATTTGTGCAAAAAATTTATGTGTCCTGAATGTTTGCGAATAAAATGTTTTTTTAATTTTTGTAATTTAAGTCGGAGTGATGATTTTTAGAACCCTGTAACTGTAAAAAAAAACACTTTATTCGGACTTTCTTTTCAATTATTTAAAAAAACTTTTTCCATATTTAATTCCTATGCATTTTTTTAACCCCTTGATTTGTTATGGGTAATTTTAACTCAAAAAATCTAACTAACACTACTGATCCTGCAGTAATTTAGATACTTTTGGAGTATTAGGTCATTTTCTAGTGTGGTTGGTAAGTATACAGAAACTATCAATTGAAAAGAGTTTTTAAGTATTTGGTTTATTGAATGGCTGTTTTACGTAAATATATTTCGAATATTGTGCTAATTTTTTTCATATACATATGCGCAGTTGACGCAGGGGTAGAAAAAAATGATTTGTAAAAAATTTTCTATAATTTCGTCTAACTCAGCTTTTTCCTGTATAGTCTTAACCTGCTTGGACATACCAAATAAATATTCTGTGTGATATAATATACTGGATTTAACTACTCCGCAATGATAGTAATTCTTAGAGAAAAAAAAAACACTGCATACAAATTCAAAATTATGTTATTTTAAAAGCTCTAAGGTTTGTAATCGGCCTTCACGTTTTTATATTTTAAAAAACCTGTACATTATAATACAATATATACGTTTAGTTAACTTAACTGGACAAACAATTTTTTCCTCTTAATTTTATAAAATATGATCTATTATAGCTTATTTAAGGGTAGATTAAACGCCCTACAACATACCAACATTACTTTTTTTGTGTAGTATATTATACTTTACATCTTCTCTATCATTTTTTAAAAATTCTTTATGATTATACAATCATATTTTAATCCAAAATAATCATTTTATATCTTATAACGTTATTCCCAAAAAGTCTGTGGATGATTTAATCAAGTATACCTTTAGTTAAGTTAGATGAATCATCGAACTTTTACTTGAAATTTAATGACATTTTGTCAATTTCAGCCTCTTTACGGGTAGTTTAAGCCCCCGACAATATGGTAATATCATCAATTTTCTGTACAGTAACATACTTCAATTTCTCAAGATTTTTAACAATTATAGAAAAATATTTAAATTAAAACTGTTTTCCTCAAATTTTATCAACTTTAAGAGGGGCTTTACCTCCTTGACATAAAATATTGAAACTTCGAACCACTTTCCTTATATTTCGTAATAAATAAGCTATAGGCTCCAGACAGAATCATGGAGATTGGTGAATTCGTTTTGGAGATATTTTATTTATAGAAAAAAATATCTCTAAAACGAATCATACAATCTTAACGATTCTTTTTAAAGCTTACAGCTGATCTAATACAGATCATAGGAAAATTAGCCCAATATTAAAATATTTCGGTTGAGGGGGTGAATCATATACTTAGACTCAAAAACATCAGTGAAATTTGGATTGATGTTTTTTTCTTCTGCTAATCACCGAAAATTATTAGAAATTGTTTAGAATGTTGCACAATTACATTATTCAATATTGAAACAGAGACTGAACAATGTTTGGACAGGTCAAAACTACCCCTTAATACGCAAAAAAGACTGAACGATGTGTGCCCGAGAGCAAAATGAATTTTTAGGACGCATCTACTTGGTTTGAATCAACGACAGTACAGTTCGATGTAAAGTGAATATAGACGAAGAGAAGCGCGTGCAACATAAAGCCGTATGTTGTCTAACAACTTTTTAAGGGTAGTTTTCGAGAGGACTTTTTTTGGGTTTTTTAGCGGTTTGCTAAGAGTTTACATTCGATGATGCCTAAATTGTGCGTGTATGTTAAGGACTATAATACCTACCGCGTTTTTGAATTTGAGCTCTTCATAGTAATTACAACGTTAGTTATGAAGGTCTAAAAAATGGCCTAAAATGGCGGTTTTTTGCAATTTGCAAGAAAACGGCAGGACTGATGTTGGACCAACGTATCTAATTTTTTTCGTCTTGAAATTGCGCATTTTTTCCACGCTTAACTTTATTTTGTACGATTCTCGGTTTTCTTATTGACGAGAAAAACCGTTTTTGCCATTTTTAACATTGTTTTACGCCTTGGCTGACATTTTTAGCTGTTTCAAAGTATTTTAAATCGTTACAATATTAAGAAGTATGGATTCAAATTTTGTCGTTCTGATAATAATTTTTGAGGCCAAAAAGCTGATTCGATTACAATATCTAGATAGAGATATTTGTTAAACTCTTCCAATTGTAACGTATGCAGCAGTTCAAGAAACTATAAAGGTTCAAATCCATGGCCATGATTTGAACTTTAAACTGCTTATTATTATCGTGAAAACGATAAAATTTACATCTTTTCTGTTTAAAACAGAAAAAGGTAAAGCCAATGCAAATTAATCATCAAAAAATAGAAAATGAAAGTTGTTTGTCCAGAAACATGTCAGAATGTCGGTGGTTCTTCGATAAATAAGGCCATTTTAAAATCTTACAATAAATGTACGTGTTTTTAGCGTCATATAATTTTAAGCTTGATGATAGGACAAGCATCAGCTCATCATAGCATCGAGCATGCTATTTATGGGGGAGTTTATAAAACTTATCATAGTACAAACATGAATTTTTAGATATATTGAAATTTTATTTCAGAAGCTCTTCCACCATACAAACTATGAAAAGAAATTCTTGAAAATTAGAAAATACAGTTTTGGATGAGATTTTAGATACTTAAAAAAAACATTGTGATATAATATTAATGATTTCATTCGAAACAATCACATCAATATACTGTAAATCATCTTAAATACTTAAAAAATGCATGTTTACATGCAGACACATAAACAATAATTGCGAGACAGGTCTACCAGGTGCCTCTTTCTCAACCACCACTTTGTGCACCCTGATTATCCCCAGGTCTGAACATAAATTTAAATCTTGAATCGATCAGGGCCTGATTGAGATATTATTTTTATTGACGAGGGATTGATCACGTTCGTAACGATTGGCACGATCAGGAACTGATCATGCGTTCTTATTTTATCCAGATTACAAGATGTGTGTATGTGATTAATATAGGTTAACAGGTAACAGACGGACGAAAAATTATGCGACAGCTACATGTAAAGATGGAAGCTCATGCATAAAATTCTTTTATTTTTATGGAACAGTATTTTATTTATTTTGTACTGACCTTATTCAGATTATGTATATATTTATATTATGACAGACTTTCAGTTAAAGGTTATCGCTATTTATGAAATTATTCACTGTTGTTTCTCTAAAGTATTTGGCATATCGTGCTGCACACTACTGTCTTGTACAGCACAACATTTACTTCCAGTGTTCTCTACACTAACACTTATACTTTAGTAATTAGAATTATAAGAAGTATATTATTAAGACAAATGGCTGTCTTAGTAACTATATTCAACCCTATCTATATGTAACAGATATCAACAGAATGTTTATCACTGATTCGATCATTATTATTGTTTTAATTTTTTTAGCTCATTTTAACGACTACTGCTACTACTGCTAATACTACTTAAACTTTTTTCTCTTGTAAACCTATGCTTTCTAACTCTGTTTTTATTTCTCATATTTTTTATATTTTTTATTAATCCTTTTTAAAATACTTACAAACTATAAACTTTACTAATTTATATTTAAATTATAGTATTACAAACACTTAAATCATTCTTAATATTATTTTCACGTTAATTACACTTTGAGAGATGTGATATACATACATATATATGTATGTATGTATATCACATATATACTCGTGGGGCTTCGCCCCCTGCACGCTCCGCGCGCCAACCCCCTATGTTTATGTCACTTAAGAATGAAAAACAAAATATTCCTATGTAACTACATACTGAATACTTAAGTATATGTCGGAATCCACGGAAAAAAACCGCCTTATTTGAGCTCAAGCTGAGCCCAAAAAGTTGATCGGGGCCAAAGATACAAGGGTTCAAAGTTGAGGTAAAAAACGGCTGAAACGTGCTGTTCTTGCCTTAAAGCCGATTTTTGTCATTTTTCAACACGATCTTAAAACCATTGTAACTTCCATGCTGTTTGACCTTTCGGGCTTAACCGGGGCTTAAATTAAAGATCTTACCAAGCGCTATCAAGTCATGTATAGGTCGATATTGTACTTTGATCCGGAACTGATCTACTGCGAGGCAAGCAGGACTACGAATATCCTGAATGTTGTCATGCGCAAATTTTCGGCCACTGTTTGGTTCAGAGTAATGTTGTAGTATTCGCTTGAAGACTATTCGGAAGTGCTTGCAAAGAGCTTTGATTTATGCCCAAGTAGAGTTGAAAATGATTTTTAGATAGAAAGTTACGAGCAAATTACGGAAATGTTGAAAAAGCAGGGTTTTTAATCAATTTCAAGATTTTCCGCAAAAAATTTCGACTGCTCGTAACTGCCGTGCTGTTCAACCTTTTGAACTCAGCCGGGGCTTAAATTAAAGGTATTTTCTTGAGCTTCCGATTGCTTTCAGAGCTGAGACTGTAAATTTTGGGCTTAATATATTTGTTCAGAAAGTTTACAATATTTAAGCCTATACGTCACTAATGGCATGCTTAATGATCGTGTGAGATGTCTACTTTTGCACTTAAAAATATCATCTCACCTATCATCCACTTTGTCACATGTAACAATCAGCTAAATATGACGTATTGAGTTAAAATACATTTGTTCTGATAATTATTAAAAATAAAGCATGTACGTCACTGGTAACAAGCTAAATAACCGTGTGAGATGTCGAATTTTGCACTTATAAATATAATTTTACTAATTATCCACTTCGTCACATATGACAAACAGTCGCATATGAATCATCATGTGCAAATACATTTGTTTTGATGGTTTACAATATTTAAGCTAAAATGTCCTTAGTGACAAGTTAATAATCGTGTGAAATGTTTACTTTTGCGATTGCATTCAGAGCTGACACAGTAACATAACCTTGGATTTGCAGTTATGGACCTCAAGCACCAATGTATTCCACGAACATTCTCAATAGGACGAACTCTGTCTATACGAGACCAAAATATGAGATTGTATCAAGCTAGAAGAATTTGAAAAATTCATTAATTTTTTTCTCGAAAACGGCAATTTTATTCAAAAAATAACAATGGACAATACTTTCTCAGAATTTTGAGTAGTATACAGTAGTTTTGTTGAAAATTCAAATCCATCGATTCTTAAACATTCGGTCGCGATCTTGAATCCGCCATTCTAAAAATAATAATTCAGTTAATTGAATACTAATCAAAAAGCCTATCTCTCACCAAATACACATTTTTAGATTAATTAATTGGCATCTTTACTTAATTAGCAGTTTTTTTTTTTTTCTTGACAGTAAAGTCAATTGTTGACCTATTTTTTTGAGGCTAAAAACAAATTGTGTCACTAAAGCAAAAATCTGTTATGTATTTATTTATTCTATTATTTTAAATTAATAATATTTATGTTTGGTTTTTAATGACGGTACAGCAAAAGTCTGCCAAGAAGACGAAGGAACTTTGTTCCGACCGGGGGTCTATAGACCCCTCACGCTGTTTTAATAGATTTTCCTGGCTTGTCAGGTTAAACTTTTGTATACAAATCAATTTTTGATTGCTTAATAGTTTATATTTCAATATTTTATTAATTTTTGAACTAGCACATCATTTTATGGTATTACAAAAGGATTTATTTGTGATTACTTCCATTGTTGTGATCGTTTTATCATAATATAAAATTTGATTCATTACATAAATGTATACAATGTCGGATACTTTTTAATGTATTTAAAGAATTTTTATTCTTATATAAGTAATTGCAACATAACAATTGCTTAGCTTACCTGTCTGTATGCCTTATGAGAGTTTTGGAATATATGAATAAAAATTATATGAGACATATGTTTTAATTTATGTAGACAACTATGTAATAAAATGTTAACTGAAGTGCAGATTTAGAAGAAAGGGTAATAAATCACTCTACCTAATCAAGAGAATAAAGAAATGTGGAAAATAATGTTAGGATAATTTTGCAGACAAAATAACTAAATTTCAGGTAAGGACTGAGGGGCTGGCTAATTAGGGATCGACTAGCTTGAGTTGTGGCTGTGGTGCACTAATAAAAACATTTTAATATAAAATCGTATTATAGCTGACAGAGAATTATGAAAGAGTGGGAGCTACAAATGAGCTATTCTGTATCATGTATTTATTCTTTTTCTTATTATTTGTTTCTGTTGCGGGGGGGGGGGGGGGGTCAAAATTACTTTAGTGAAATAGTTTCTTTTTCTTTTCTTTAATAGCTACTAAATATTGTTTTATTTTTGATTATTATTTTGAAATATCAACGTATCACTGCATTTCAAGTAACTAATAAGATTACTGCAGGGAATCAGTGTTTTTTTTGAGAATTTATTAAATATAAGAACTACAAAGGGCCGTAAAGCTAAATGTTTTATTTAAAAGTTTGAGCCCACTAATGTATCTAAAATTTAGTAAAAAAAATTTCTTCTGTTACCAATAGTCCGATCGCAAATGACGAAAAACCACGAAAATCTTATTTTTTGTTCTGTTTGAATAACTATTGTTGGAATATAATTATGATACAATGAGTTTATTAATACATAGTTTACGTTATGTTTAAGTAGAAGTCATGAAGTTTACTTGATCCGCTGAATAGCTCACGAACAATGGTATTTGCAACTAAAATAACTTTAAAGTTTCCATTTGTTTTTAAATTTCATAAAGGATCGTTCAATACCGTATTTGATTTTACATACTAACATGATCGTATGTTTCATTGTTTGATTATAAAATTTATGATTTTATTGTGTTCAACTAACATTTTGCAATGCGAACGATGTGAAGCTTCATTTCATATTTTTATCTCTTAGTTTTATTACAATTAGACGACTCTCTTAATTTCATTGAACTACTAAGATTTTTATGCAAATTTGGAAAAATATTAATTGCCGTGCGACCAATTGTTGCGTAGATACCTTTTTTTTGAAAAAAATTGTTGGAAATTTTGTTGATCAAAGTTAAGACAGTAAACAGAAGTACATATTGTTTGAAGCACTATATTTTTAAAGAATTATTGTTGCAATTGCTTATGGCTCTTTGTATTGTTTCTACGATGAATTATACATATTGTTTTTCCGTACTGTTTTAAAAGTTTATTGCAATTTTTAGACATTTTTTTATATTCCCAACATCTTTTTCCAAATAAATTTTTCTGTTCTTATAATAAAATTGATATTAGCTGCAGCTTTTCTAAATATTGATTATTATTTATATGGAAATATTATTTTCATTCTATCAATACGGTAATTTTTAAATAAATAAATCATTCTTCAATCAATTTGTTCACTTTAAAAAAAAAATTTTTACAATTTAAATCTTTCTTTTATAATTTGTGTTTAAATACGATTTTCTACTGGTAAGTTATGTTATTAACGTTACGTATTTTTTTTTTGTTAATATTCCACTGGTTAATAATTTTATTTTTGACTTACTTTACATTTTTTTACACTTTATTCTACTCCATGCAAGATTGAGCAGTACCACTAGATGATCATTATTATAATTTCAAGCAAGATAATTCCTTGATTTATCATATATTTAAATATATTTTGAGACCACACTAAATGACCGATTATCCTGATTTTAACTATAATCACACTACCTTTGATATATCGCTGTGGGCTATTTATTTGGCTACAGTGAACAGCGGTACTAATTAGAAAATTTGAGTTTTATTTGGTATCACTGCTGTAAAAACGTGTATGTGTTAGCACAATAATGTATATTTCTATCTTTTTTCCAAACAAACATTTA